>CM062818.1:1734961390-1735181006 GCA_031772625.1 Pinus tabuliformis | reverse complement strand
TGATTTTGCCGAAGACTATCTTAAACAATGTTATGGATCACAGAAGTCTAAATTCCTTAATACATGACATATGTTTCATGTGATAGGAGTACCAGACTCCGTCTAAAATCTTAACAGTACTGATGTCGGTCGCGTTATACCTCCCATCTTCACCCATCGATGTTATGAAACCAGCTCACAAATAGATAGAAAAGATAGATCAACGCCTTAGAATTCAGCCTCTTCGAGGGGGAAACCTCCTTTACATTACATAAATGAACAATTCTTGGATGATTCAAATGACAAAACCTCCTTTCTATATATAAGAGTCTAAGGGTTCACAATATAACCAAGCCGACCTAACAATAATAATATAAAGGCACAAAAATAACAATAGAGAGATTCTATGGGGCACAGTAATAACAATATGGGGACAATAGGGGCACAAGGATATTCATAAGGGATACAACTACAATATTAATGGGGCATCACTAGTATTATAGGGACCTAACATGCCCCTCTCCTTCAAAAAATGTTGTCCTCAACGCTTGAGTAGTTCTGGATGCTTCTGTATAAAATTCTCATCCTCCCATTGTGGAATCTTCAGCGGATAAGTTCTTCCACTTGATGAGATACTCTAAAATGGATTGATTTCGTAGTTGTCAAGTTCTTGTTTCTATGACTGCTTCCGGTTCCAATATATTTTTTCCTTCGTCATCAAGTTCTGGCAATATTGTTTGAACTGGGGGCTTGTCGCCTATAACCTTCTTTAAACATGAAACATGGAAAACTGGGTGCACTCGAGAAGCTGTAGGAAGCTCCAATTTGTATGCCATAGTACCAATCTTTTGCAACACCTTGTACGGACCATAATACTTTGGTGACAATTTGTTATCCTTCTTAGTTTGCTTGAGGGACATTTGTTTGTATGGTTGTAGCCGTAGGAATACCCAATCACCTACATCAGAACTTCTTTCACTGCAATGTTGATCTGCCTGTTGTTTCATTCTATTCTGCGCCAACACAAGGTTATCCTTTAAGAGTTGGAGAACTTGTTGTTGATGCTCGATGTGATGTTCCACTGCTTGAACCTTAGAATTTTCTCTTAAATATGATGTGATGGATGGTGGCTGATATCCTTAAAGTGCCATAAATGGGGTCATTTTTTTGTAGTATGGAAGGAAGTGTTATACCACCATTCAGCCAGAGGCAACCATTTGACCCATTGTGTCTGTTTATCAGATACAAAGCAACGAAGATATCCTTCCAAACATTTGTTTATATCTCGTTTTCCCATCAGATTGAGGATGATAAGATGAGCTATGAGCTAACTGAGTACCAAGACAAGAAAATAATTATGTCCAAAAATTTCCTGTAAAAATGGGATCTCTGTCACTTACAATAATCTTTGGGTTTCCATGTAGCTTTTGAATTGTTTCCATAAATGCCGTAGAAACTGTATTGGCTTTAAATGATGTGATAATGCACAAAAGTGTGCATACTTGGTAAGTCTGTCAACTACCACCATGATGACACTCTTTCCCTCAGACTTGGGTAAACCTGTGAATAAAATCCATTGAAACCTCCTCCCAACGTTGGCTTGGAATGGATAAAGGTTGTAATAGACCTGGTGCCTTAATTGTTTCAGGTTATTTTGTTGGCATACCAACCATTCTGCCACAAACTTTTGAATATCTGATTTAAGGCCATCCCAAAAAAATTCCTTTAAACCCTATGGTAAGTTTTTAAAAATCCTGAGTGCCCTCTAAGAGGGAGAAGCGTGCAATTCCAGAAGAATCTTTTGTTTGAGTTGGGAATTCTTACATAGGTATAAGCGATCTTTGTACCATAACAAATCATTTTTCCAGCTAAATGTATCAGAAGTACTAGAATCTTGTTGTAACTTTCGAATAAGTTCCCACACTTCTTCTTCATTCTTCCATTCCTCCCTTGCTTCGTTTATCCAATCTGGTTGGATAATAGAAATGGCGCACAACAATGCTTCATCTCCTCTTCTTGAGAGTGCATCTGCCACAATTTTTGCTTCCCTTTTTTGTATATGATTTCAAAGTCATAACCCAACATCTTTGTGACCCATTTTTGTTGTTCTTCATAGGATAATATTTGTTCTAAAAAGTATTTAAGGCTATCATGATCCGTTTTTACCTTGAAGTGTCTTCCCATTAGGTAGGGTCGCCATTTCGTAAGTGCATGTAGTATTGCCAACATTTCCTTCTCATAAATAGCTTTGTGTAAATACTTTCCCTTCATTGGACGACTTTCAAAAGCAACGGGTCTTTCATCTTGCATTAAAACAGCACTAATTCCATTTCTAGAAGCATCACATTCCACAATAAAGGTTTTTGTGAAGTCTGGTGTAGCTAAGACCGGTGCTTGGCACATTGCCTCTTTAAGATATTCGAAGACCTTTGTTGCTTCTGGAGTCCATGAAAATGCATCTTTCTTCAACAATGTTGTTAGAGGTGCTGCTATTTTCCATAATTCTTAACAAACTTGCGATAATACCCTGTCAACCAGAGAAATCCTCGCAAATGCTTTATGGATGTGGGGATTTCCCATTCCTTAATGGCTTTAATTTTGCTAGGGTCTACCTTAACTCCTTCATGAGATACAATATGACCCAGATATTCCACCTCTTGTACTCCAAAGAAACATTTGGATCTTTTTGCATATAATTGTTTCTCCTCTAATAGTTGTAGCACCTTGTCAACGTGTTCAACATGATCCTTCCAAGACTTGCTGTAGATTAGTATATCATCAAAAAATACTAACACAAATTTTCTAAGGAAGGGTTTGAAAATGGAATTCATCAAACCTTGAAATGTAGAAGGTGCATTGGTAAGGCCAAAAGGCATGACCAAAAATCATAGTGACCCTCATGAGTTCTAAATGTTGTTTTCAGAATGTCTTGAGTCTTCATTCTGATTTGATGATATCCTGAACGAAGATCTAACTTGGTGAAGTAAATTGATCCATGCAATTCATCCAATAATTCATCAATGATAGGAATGAGAAACTTATATTTAATAGTGAGCTTGTTGAGCTCCCTATAATCTGGACACATGCACCATGATCTATCCTTCTTGTGCACCAATACTACTGGAGCAAAGAAAGAACTTTGGCTAGGTTGAATTATACCAACCTCAAGCATTTCTGCAACCATACGTTCAATTTCACTCTTTTGGGCATAGGGATATCTGTACGGCCTGATGTTTAGAGGAATACTTCCTGGAATCAAATGAATAGCATGATCATGATCATGAATAGGTGGGAGACCTTTGAGAGTCTCAAATACCTTGGAATGATTATCCAGGACTTTTTGGAGATCTGGAGAAATAGATGATTTCAATGTGGAAACATCTAGCGAACATAATTGTGTAATTACACCTCGTTGTTCCTTTTTTAGAAGCTTTGTCATACTGTTAGAGCTTATTATCTTTCCCGGTTTCCCTGCAATACCCCTTAATTCAACTTCCTTTCCTTCCGCATAAAATTTTCATGAAAAGTTCTTGAAAGTTAAAAGCTATTGTACCCAAGGATTGTAGCCATTGGACTCCTAGTACAACATCAGCACCTCCCATTGGAATGGAAAGCATTGGGCTTTTCAATACATATTCTCCCATGGATAGCTTGATATTATGGCACTTTCCAGAGCATTTTATCGTTCCTCCATTTGCAACCATCACTTGACACTATGGTGCTGGATATAGGAAGCAATTCAATTCTTTTGCTATCTTACAATGAATAAAATTGTGGGTACTTCCTGAATCAATCAACACTATTACCTTTTTCTTCTTGATTTGTCCTTCTATCTTGATGGTTTGAGGAGTGGTAATTCCAGCCAATGCATTACAAGATATGGTCAGATTCATTTCTTCTTTATCTAGGCTTTTTCCTGGAGTATATCCTCTTCTTTTGACCTTTCTTGCTCCTTTTCTTCTTCCTTTTCACAATCTATGTAGAATAATTTCTTCTCAGCACACTTATGACCTTTAGTGTATTTGCTATCACAACTATAACAAAGCCCTTTTGATATTTTTTCTTCCAATTGTTGTGGTGTCAACCTTATAGGTTGTGGAAGGCTAGGGGCAACAACACTTCCATCTTTATAGTTGTGAGTGGTATGCTTCTTGGTTGCCATAATTTTTCTTTCCATTTTTCTTACTAACCTGAATGCCTTCTATAATGAATCAGGTTCCCAAAGGTGAACATCATGTTGGATATTATCCTTTAAAGTCCCTATGAACACATGATCCTATGCTCCTCTGGAATATTTTTTAGCCTTATGTTAAATTTTTGGAACTCCTCAATGTGCTCCATTATTGAACCCTTTTGTTTGAGACTTATCAATTGGCTAAAAAAAGTGTTGCTTTTTGTTCCTCATAATGTGTTGTCAATTCTTCCGTAAAAATTGCCCAAGTGATAATTTGTTTACGAGAGCAAAGCCTTTGATACCATACAAACTGATTTGGTTTCAAATGTAAAGTTGCAATACGTACCTTTTGTGTGTTTTGCACATTATTGAGATCGAAAAATTGCTCCATCTGTAATATCCATGTTGTGGGATCCTTGCCATCAAAATTCCTCATATCGATTTTTGGAATATGGTGGGTCTTCGATCCAACATTAGAGTCTATGAAATCATGATTAACATTTCTTTTGTTCTCATCGTGAGTTTCCTTTACTACCCTTTCAATATTAGTGACCATTTCTTGTAGAAACTTATTCAAATTTATCTTCAATTCTTCCATCTTATCATCCATGCCATCCATTTTAGCATCCATGCCATTCATCTTAGCGTCCATGCCATCCATCTTAGCTTCTACACCTTTCTTTAAACAATCCATCTTAGCTTCTACACCTTTCTTTAAACCATCCATCTTAGATTCTGTTACTTTTTGTGCAAGTAACACTTGTTGCACTTGGTCTCGTAATTTTGATATATCATGTTGCATTTCTTCCTCTTCTTCATGAGTCATGCTAGAGCTTTTAGGTTGCTTACTAGGTGTTTGCATTTTCTTTCCTCGGGCCATCAATTACCAATAATAATGCTTTACTATGCCCTTTGAATTCCTTCAAACTAATTTTTCAAACCAAGCTTATGCAAAAATTTAAAAATAAACTACACACCTGTTTTCACTTTGTAGGAGCTTGATATTGAATTTGATGTATCTCTGTAATATCAGATCATCCAGTTCTAAAATTACGACCTGCAGTAGCCCTATGTGTCCTCTTTCCAATGCCACCAGTCTTATCAAATTTAGATTCTCCAAGGCAGAGTTATGCACAATCTCCCAAGATGACCTAATTATAGACCTTATCAGAAGAGCGAACTTGTATGAAGTGCCACGTCTCACTGTTTCAACCTATGGCTCTGAAAAGTATATACAAGAAACTAAAATCCGTCCTCTTTCTATACCTTTTTACGAAATTTCAATCCGATGCTCAGAGAGAAATTTATGACGATTTTCCCCAGGTCACCTGTTTGGAATGTAATTCAAGAGTCTACAAAAAGACCAACTTCCTCAGATCATATCTCCACAAATATAGCGTAAAAAGCTCTGACATTCGCACCCGAGGTTCAGTGCGCTTTCTTCTCAAATGGTTTTTTTTTTTTTTTTGCTTCTGAAACGTCGCAGAAAAAAGTTATAGCGAAAATGCCACGATGACCTATTTGGAGCAGCGAAACCCTAGAATCTAAAGCTCTAATACCAAATGTTATGAAACCAGCTCACAAAAAGATAGAAAAGATAGATCAACACCTTAGAATTCAGCCTCTTCGAGGGGGCAACGTCCTTTACATTACATAAATGAACAATTCTTGGATGATTCAAATGACCCCCTTTCTATATATAGGAGTCTAAGGGTCACAATATAACCAAGCCGACCTAACAATAATAATATAAAGGCACAAAAATAACAATAGAGGGATTCTATGGGGCATAGTAATAACAATATGGGGAAAATAAGGCACAACAATATTAATAAGGGATACAATTACAATATTAATGGGGGCATCACTAGTATTATAGGGACCTAACACTCGATGTGCATTTTGAGGTCCTTCTCCTCCAAGTCACTGAAGAAATCTTTGTTTTCGATCATATGGAATGAGCTCCACTATCCAAGTAACACACACTACCCATCACTGATGTCACCATGCAAGTGATCAGGGTGAAATCCAGTTTGAATTGTAAAGCAAGAGCTTCACTTGCTGCTTCTCTCGAGGGCTTCTTATCGGCCTCCTTGTGCGAACACTTTGTGGCATAGTGTCCCAACTTGTGACAGTGAAAGCATTTAATCTTTGACATATCCTTCTTCTTTCCGCCCTAACTGGAATCCAATCTGGAATGGGATAAATTCCCCTTCCCTTTCTTCTCCTTTCTAGCTAAGGCACAATTCTCTTCATCATCATGCTTGGATGAGAATCCATCTCTGGTGTTCCATCCAATCTCTTCTTGCACCAAGTCGGACCACAATCGTTCCCACTCTGGTAGTTGCTCCCTCCCATTAACTGAGTCCTGGTAGTTGTACCATCTCTTGGGAAGTCTTAGAAGTTCTAGGCTCACCAGATCGTCTTCAGCAACTATAACACCGAAACTTCCAAGCTCATCTCGACATTGGGTGAACTTGGTCAAGTACTTCAGTATTGTATCGCCCTTCTCCATCTTGATCTTTCTGAGCTTATCCTTCATAGCCATCTTCCTATGGTCATTGTTGTTTTGAAACATGTCTGTCAAGGCCTTCCACATTATAAATGGAGTTTCCTTACAATGGAGTTTTGAGACAACATGATCTCGAACTCCTTCTAGGATAATCCTTCTCGCCTTTGCCACACACTTTATTCACTCTTCCATATCTTGAGCATCAGTTGTTGGAGGCTTAGGAATATCATTGTCTATGAATTCCTTAAGCTCGTTATCTTCCAACACTGCCTCCATCATGTCCTTCCAAGAAATATAGTTCTAATTAGCTTCAAGGGAATATTCGAGCCTTAATCCGTAGAAAGACATCATGTTGGACCTGAAGTATGATGCTGCAAAATTTCTCCTGCAAAAGACAAACTCATATTCTCCTCTTCTATAGTGATTTCAGCTCTGATACCATGTAGGAACTCCTTGTAGATTCAAACTGCAAATTGTAATATGCTAAAATAATTGACTTGAATCTACTATACTCATCAGCGGAAACAATAATTGATCGATGAAATGACAAAGCAGAAAAAGGAAGAATCCAATCACATATAACATAATAATTTTCTGGGGAAAGCCACAACTAAAAACCCTTGCTATCTGTATATTTCATTAATTAGAAATTTTGAGAAGATTACAATTCTTTGCTCAAGCCCGAGCAAACTATGCACTATCACAATCTATCTCACTGCTTCATAAACAAGCTCCAGCCAATACTTATCTGAATTCGTTGCCTACCAAGTTCCTATTTCCTTGTGCATTTTCCTAGGGAATTAACCTGTATTTAATTGGGAAATTACTCATCCATAACCACACAATCCATCAATAGGCCTTCCTCTAATGACATGCACCATCAATTTAATTTAGATGATTTTACAACTTATAGTACATTGTCCTTGAACTCCAATCTCAACTGGGTCTTCCTCTGATCTAACATGCGTGAGTTAATTATGAGTGAGTCTTCAGTTTACTGGTTGAGCAATGTTGGTTACACCCCACTACTAGATCTCCCACTAATTCCTCCATCAGTTAAAACTAGTTTAACTAAATTTAACACAGTTAAAATAAATTAAATAATTACAACTCAAAAGAACTCAACTTGGGCCCCTAAAATTTAGGAATCACTCTACATGACTCTAGATAGACTCCCAACTCGAATTAACTGAGCAACCTAAGTCAAATTAACTTAGTTAACTATTACAAGTTGCTATGAGAATTAGAATTACAATTTAATTCCTAATTTAATTCAAGGACAAAATTAAATTAGGATTTTCTTGTTGCATTTTTCAACATGTAGCATCTAGGTGGTACCCAATGGAAATGACAAGGCACTCTGTGGTCATGACATGTAGTAGGTGGATTTGACATTTTTTGGTGGCCAGGTGGCCCTTTTTCAAGTGACATGTGGCAGTAACGTGACGGTGATGTGGCGTGACATGTGGTAGAGGTATGACATGGTAGATGATGTGGTAGTGACATGGAAGATGACGTGGTTGCCTCGGTAGTCATGCCAAGAAGTTGTTTAGTAAGGCTTCTCTATGTTAAGTTATTTTATCATTTTTAGTTTTATTTTTTGAGTTCATAAGCAAAAGGTCATCTGGGCATTCAATGATCTTAAGGTGCAACAAGTTTGTAGGCTAATGAAGTTCCAAATCTAGATTCGATCTTGGGAAAACAACTCTAGGTTCCATCTAGTGTTGAAGTTCCACACCCAAAAAAATATCAGGCAATATAACCATTTGGGGGTCAGGTAGTGTATATTGTTTAGTTGCTTAAGAAAGACTCGGATACTAGATCTCTTGGATCCAGTACTTAGCGTAATATTTAAATGTGTCATTCGACCATTAAGCTTATCATTGGTGTAATCTAGTGTGAAGGAGACAAATCACCAGATGTTCGATCCTTGGATATGTGAAGGTGCTTTGCTCAACACCCAATGCTAAGGCCAAGTTGAAAAATAAATCTACGCATCCAGAATCCACCTGTTATGAAGTGTAGCTACAAAGGAAAATAATAAGATGTCAGATACAAGACTTTAAGGTCTAGCCCTAGGTCTAGCATGAGGTTATATTAGAATATCGCCAAAAGAAGAGGAGCTTAAGAGCCCGATGCCACTAATGAATTCATAGGTTTTTCGATACATTAAAGCAAGAATTCCCATGGAAAAATACCATGTATTGATAGCCATGGTAAATAAAGGGCTAATTTTTTATTTTTTTTGATAAAACATTAGGAAAATACTTGAAAAAAAAGCTTGGTCTATGAATATGAGAATAATTATTATGCGAGTGATAGCAAGAGGTACAACATAGGATAAAAATGAGTTGATCTCCTGCCTAATATATGTTGAGATAATTTGTGTAGGTCCATGAGACAAACATAGAAATGTGTGTTGAATATATGATCAACGAAGGGTATATATGCGAAAGATGTCAAAAATATGATTTTATTATGTGTGTGAGGGTATATATTGATCATATGACTTGAACTGTGATGTGTATATGATTTTTTGTAAGAGAATTCATTGGTATGAGTTTCAAGATTAATGAAGAGGGATCAAAGTGACTGAACAAGTAGGAGCTAACAATGTAGGGGATCACAGACTCCTTCAGGTTGGTGCCTTAGTATGTTGGTGCCTGCAACGAGTGGAAGTGAGTGCTTCCAATAAATAGGTGCTTGCAGATAAAGGGGGTTGGTGACTCATGTAGGTTGGTACCTACAAAATCTATTGTAAACTAAAGTAGGTGCTTGTGATTACCTTAAAAATCAAGAAGTATTGTGCTTTTCTCCCTTTATGGGTTTCCATATTAACATCTTGTGTTCCAAATTTTATGTGAATGATACTCTATTAAATTGTTGAATTTGTTTGCTTGAATAATTAAATGTTAAAATTCACAAAATATTGATTCACACCCTCTCAATATTATTCCAATTTCTAACATAATTGGCTTATTGGCACATAAAGAAGAGTTTGTATATTTGATTCATCAAATTAAAAGTATTCTCCGTACTTTTGAATCAAAACTTAGAATACAAATTTAAATGAATTATCATTTTGTGTGAAAAGGGCATTTTATGGCAAGGCGTTTTATATAGTCCTTATATCCTAAGGGTAGAGACTAAAAATGGCCAAATATTTAATATTTTTATTAGAAAGCTCCATGCATTAGCGACAATTTATTAGTAATTTATTTTTAGTATAATGAATGGATAGATAGAATACAACATAAGAAAGGTAAACTCATAGACATAAATAATAATAATAAACAACAACAACAACAATAACAACAACAACAACAACAACAACAACAACAAAAAACTATTGCTAAGATAAAGGTGGAAAATAAGAAAAAATAACAAATTATTCAATATGAAAATCGTAGGTTAAGTATTAATTATCTTTTTGTGAGTCCCTTTTGCTGGGTCTCTTTTTTTTATGCCTTTAATACCCTATATTGTCCTCTATTTTTGACCAACTTTACCTTGAAACCTACTCGCCATTTGTCTACCTTCTTCAAGAACATAACTTTTTGCATCCTTGTGTATCTATGAGGTAATTTATATTTAAAGCATGGATTTTATGATTTCTTGTTAGTAGAAATGAAATAAGTGATTATTTATACTCTCTAATTATTTGTATTAGCTCACATAGATGTTTAGACCATGTTCCTACTCATCCAGTACCAATGTATTGATCTGGTACTCGTGCTCTTACTCATCTGGTACTAGCATTATCGGTCCAGTACTAGTGCTCCTACTTATCCGGTACCGGCATTATCAATCTGGTACTCATGTTCTCGTTTGGTATCTATACGTTTGCCTATCAGCTATCCGAAAATAATTACTCGTGTTCATCTGGCACCTGTGTTCATCTGGTACCTACGATCCAACACCTGTGTTAATCTATTACCACCTGCATTCACTGTGTTATTCTGGTACCAATCCCTACTTTCCAGGTTCGTTGGTTGAGCGAACTGTCTTCGATGAGGCCTAGGAATTTTTTGGTCAAAGGCATCATCTTGTTACAACAAATCGAGATATGCTTCCTCCTCATGCACTGTGTGTCATGAGGATGAAGCCGAATATGTAAAATGAGCTAAACTGTAATATTTTGTAGTGATTTGTTACTATTCTATTAAGCCTTGATGTAACACCATTTCTCTATAAGAGAAGGCTTGTAGATGATATTCAGTTAGCCATAGTTAGACACAGAACAAAGAGAGAGTTAGAGAAAGTTGGAGGATCAGAGAAGTATCCTGATTTCCAACGTTGTTATGTTGAAGATGTGATTGAATCATTAAGTTTTGTAATCTTTCTCTTTGAATAAATGATATGAGTAACGATTGATAACTTCCTTGTGTATATCAATTTCTTAGTTCTGTAAGTTCTTCAAGATTTCCTTGGTAGCTCGGCAAGGGCCCACCGAAGCCATCAAGGCAAGTCCTTATTATAGTTATTATGCATATAGTTTTGTTTATTTAGTGTTAAGTAATGATGTGATTTCAGTGTTATTTCATGTAACTAATTTTTTAGTGACATTTCATTAGTTTTATGAATGCAAACTTTATTTCTTAAGCTACACATTTAATTGTTGATTGCTATTTTAAAGAACATGGAAGCTAAGATCATAGATCTCACCATTGATCCAGGTGGATATTGGTGGCCACCCGCCTATTCTACTTGGACCCTCACCATTGTTGCTTTCAGTTTTTCAGTTTCCTTAATTGTAGCATAATTTACTATTTTTGGCAATTTTTTGGGTCCTAAACTTTCAGAGCCATTTTGAGGCCCTAAACGATGTTTTTTGGAAAAATTCTTTGAGTGATTACTATAGTAATCAAATTAGCAGTTGTAGTCCTCAGAGAGATCTTTCCAATGAGGTATCATACGCGTCAAACAGAGATAATATGACCAAGTTACGACCCCAGGAAGTTGGTTGCGCAACTAATCCCAACGGGGCCCATAAACTCTTAGTGTTACATCTCCTCAAGTTAGGGTTTTGGTTGTTTAGGGTTTCTCTTATTGTTCAATATTAAAAATGCCCTTGAGCCTCATTGTAACTCAGTTCAGAGGCATGTATCTGCCACATCTCTTCTCAGAGATAAGCTGCAATCACCCGAGCTATCTTATTTCCATTATGTTTCTAAGCATAGTTCAATATTTTTCTATTAATGAAATGAAGTGTTTTTTGGCTGCATCTCTGTGTTTATGAGTATATCTATAAGTTGTTGTGTTCTTGTTTAAGATTGGATCAGTGGTATCAGAGCGTCTTCCCTTTCTCGGTTTTTCTTTGCATGTCCCCAACGAGGTCAGGTTATAAGGAGTTAAGACTCGATCTAGTTGAACCATTGCAAGATTAGCCTCGCAAAACCCGACGATCTCCCATGGAGGAAGAAAAGAAAGATAAGGGGGCAGGAGATCCTTTCAAAATGTTGCTCAAAGAAGCCCTCGAATGACAGAGGGACGCGATGATGAATAACTTTGCCCAGATCCTTCGACAGCTACCCACAGGCAATGCATCTTCATCCAGCAGCCACTCTGGAGGCGCCACTCCTTTTAAGGTACAAATTAACTTCAATATTCCCATATTTGAAGGCCTCATAGATGCAGACACTTTAGATAAATGCTTAAATCTATTGGAAGGATATTTTTCAGTTCATGACTTTTCCAATCGGGAAAAGATTACGTTTTCACTTCTCAAAGCCACCCCACACGTCAAGGACTGGTGGGAAACCTAGTGTGAACAAAAGGATGAGAGTGAACCCTCGCTGTTTTCAGCGGCACCCACTTGGAATTCTTTCCGAGATGCCATCAAGGAAACGTATTACCCTGTCGGTAGCTATGAAGATAAATACATAAAGTGGACCACGCTACGACGGGGAAGGGACAAAGATGTGTTGGAGTTTACAAATACTTTCCATACCCTTCGCACAAAGCTAGGTATCAAGGATACTGAGCGGAATTTGGTGCTCAAGTTCCACAAATGTCTGCACAAGTACATCCAGGACGAGATGGAGTTCCTAGATATTTCCTCGCTCGGCACGGCGTATCGGTATGATGTAAAGATTGAACAGAAGTTTAAATAGAAGAAATGGAACTTTGGATCTGTGAATCCAAAGCAAGGAAAAGGCGCCCCAAACCAAAGAATAAGGGACCAAGCCAAGGCAGGGCTACCCAGGACAACCTATCGAAGTCGCACCAAAGAACAACACCACGAAGACGAAGAAGGATACGGGAAAATGGTGTGAGTTCCATAAGAGCTCCACTCACAATACAAGTGAGTGTCTGGCCAAGTAGTCATTGGTGGCCGAGCTAAAGGCTTCCGAATCAGACAAAGGGAACTGACAAAGGGAAGAAGATCATTGATGCGAAGCCCAGTGCCACTGTGGCCACCACAAAAATCCAGAAAAATGAGCCTAAAGATCCAGAGGAGGGGAGAACGCCTCTTCCAATCATAGATGTGGGTGAAGGGTTCTTCGTTGTAGTTCGTTATCGACAATGGGGGCCTAAACACTACAACACATCCACATCCATACACCATCAGGTGGATTCACCAAGGATGAGATCTTCGCGACAACCAACAGTGTCGCCTTCCTTATAGCATCAAGCCCTTCATGGATGAGGTATTGTGTGACGTTACTCCTCTTGAAGTTTCTAATGTATTATTAGGACAACGATAATTGTGGAAGCGACATGTTGTATACGAGTCTAGACCTCGCTCCATGATTATTACTTTGGCTAATAAGTTGTACAGGATACTGGAGGTAGCCCCGCCTACCGCTATCTCTTTGATCACTACAAAGCAATGAAGTAAGATCATTTCCCATACCAGAAAATTCGTTTTCCTTATGATTCGCCTCCAAGGCAAGAAGAAGGTTATGGCCACAGTTTCCAGGAAAGGCTCCTCTGCAGAACAACAACAGATGGACAAGGTTGTGGAGGAGTACAGGGACATTTTCACCTCACCCACAGGGGTACCTCTGAACTATCAGGTCAAGCACTCCATCGATTTGACCCCGGGCACGCCACTGCCCAATGGACCGATCTATCGATGCTCTATTGTGGATAACGATGAGATCAAGAGGCAGATTCAGGAACTACTACAGAAAGGGTACATCAGGTGAAGCTCATCACTATGTAGGAGCTCAATTGTATTGGTACAGAAAAAGGATGGGACCCGGAGGCTCTATATTGACTATCGGACACTGAACAAGATCATAGCCCGAAATAGGTACCCAATCCTGCGGATTGATGACCTTCTAGACCAGCTCAAGGGGGCCAAATATTTCGGCAAGAATGACTTGAAATCAGGTTATCACCAGGTGCCTATCAAACCCTCTGATGTGTGGAAGACTACCTTTAAATCAAGGAGGGTCTTTTTTGAATGGTTGGTCATGCCGTTTCGATTAACGAATGCCCCTACAACCTTCATGAGATTGATGGACAACATCTTGCGGCCCTTCACCAATGCATTCATGGTGGTGAATTTAGATGACATCTTGATCTTCAACCAGAGTTGGGAAGAGCACCTCCACCATATTTGACAGGTCCTTCAAAACCTTCGACAACACAAGTTGTGTGCTAACTTGGAGAAATGTACCTTTGCCCTGACTGTTACACAACATTTTGTCACTATCCCTGTACTCCCTATTACTTGATTCTGGAGGACCTCTACAGTGAACCCCACATGCTTTGCCTTCATGAAGAAACTCCCATTATGTCCCTCTTCATGAGCAAATCATTTCCCTTTTGCACCATTTCCCCTGAAACTTCTGTTTTGCCCAGTCTACAAGGTCGCCGCTAATGACCTTTGTCTCCCCCGCGCCGTTCTGAGATTAGCACTATTCCCCATGCCAATCGGTGTGACTGAGTTGTATTCTAGTCGCGTCGGTCCTATTATGGAAAGTTTTTTAAATTAGAGTCGAAGCTTCCAACTCTAGAAGCTCTGTAACGGAAGTCTGGGAAATGGTTTGGTCGAATGGGATCGAGGATGACAGTTTGGGTTCCTTTCCCCTATAATGATGGAATTACCTCAAGGGATAATTCCTTCTCCCATGAGAAGAGGATCCATATCCCATCCATATTTCCTATATAAACTTCCCTTCTTCCCAAGCACAAGCTAGTTAGAGTGTTGGCTAAGTGTGAGTATACTATTTTGATTATACAAGCAAGTTATTGCTAGTTGTAGCCATCTAGTTGTGTGAGGGATAAGTGTGTTTGGTTTGGAGTGAAGTTTAAAGGGAAGATCCTTTAAATTATTGTTGTTTGAAGCCATCATGGAATGTTAGCAGAAGTGTGTGGGAACCCAGTCTTGTCAGAGGAAGACTGCGACGTCAAGACAAATTGTTGTAATCTCTCTTTGATATTAATATATGCAACTATCTATTGATTTCCTACATGTTTTGTAATATTACATATTCTTGTCTTAATGCTTCTTGACTCATTAAGTAGGTTGAATTGCAATTTGTCTATTATTATGTTGTGCGTTGTTGTTGTTTACTTGTTTCAAGAACTTGAAGAAGGAAGCGAGAGATTGTTGGAGCGAGAAAGCAAGGACATCATCAAGCAGGATAAGCGATGAAGAGGTATGCCCTCTTGATTGATTCTAACCTAAGGAAATCTTCCATAGAATGTATATGTTGTGGCTAGAACCATTATTGGGCTAGAGGAATTTGTTCATGTCTGCACTTATAATTTTACTTCACCACAAATTGGCGAGTCCGCTGGGGAGATCCCATCTTTTATTTGTTTTTGATTTCATGATTTCGTGAGAACTTTGATAGTTTCGTGTTTTCCCTTTGGTTTTTTTTCTTCTCTCGTGCTTACTGCCTAAGCCTAAAATTCATAGTAGCAAATCGGGTCTCTGTTTTGAAAAAAAAAATTATTTTTCCTTAGTTCCCTCGAACAGCGTGTTTAATCAGCTGACAGTCGCGCCAACCAGCGTGAATTGCGGAGGAACAGTCGCACTGACCAGCCTCTGGTGCTTGTTGTTAGTTAGGTAGTCGCACCGATACCTGTAAGTGAAGATTAGGGTTGGACCCCAATCTTCGCTAGTGTGTTATGCTCTTGTGTTTTTGACCCCGTAAACCTTTTTTACTGTTTTCTCCCTGATTAGGAAGCTACCTTTCATTTGGTTTTGCTTTCTTGTTGGCTTTTCATCTTGTTGTTTGATTGATTGAGTCATTGAGTGGCCAGCGACACTAGGGCATCTAGCTAGTCTCCCATTCAGCAGCTTATGGACTCATCAAGTCCGCGTGTGGGTGTGTTTGCTCCTTGCATTTGTTCTTTGGTCTTTTTACGACTTTGACCTCTTTTGCACAAGTTTGAAAAAGGTTTCGTTTACTAGCTTGAACGTCTTTTTCCGACATAGATTACAATGTTGGTCTTGTGTTTGGAAAAGTCGGTGTTTCATTGATTTGAATGAACTTCTATTTTCATGTTTTCATCTACTTGAAGAGCTCATAGTCTCGAAAACTTTTTCATTGAAAGGTTGTATGCGAAAAGTTTGTTTTGTTGTTTCATGAGAAAGTATGGAATTCTAGCTTGATTGCATCATTATGATTTGCATCCCTTAAAAACTAGAATTGCATCAGCATTTTAAAAAAGAAGAGAAATTGTTTCATTTTAAAAGGACTTATAGGTAAGTGCTTGTCAAGAAATTAGGAATTGGAATGCATTTTTCATTAGTTTATTTTTTGAAAAAGTGAAGTAGTGAAAGATCATTTCGTTTCAGTTGCTTGATTGTTTGCATTTGATCGAGTAGTTTCTACCCTCTCTAGTGTAGGCATTTCATCGAATTGAAAGGGTCTTGTCCCATTTAGTTGCATTTTAGGTTTTTTCGAGTAGCACCGCTAAGACCTAAAAAATGAAACTTAACTCAAGATCAACTCTAACATGAATTCAGTTAACCTAAGGCACATTTGACATTAACGATCATATCTAGAAGGTCTAGGCTATAGATGTGTTCCGGCGTCTGTAAACCTAGCAGTTTCCATTATCTTCGGCATTAGACAGCGCTAGCACGGATTTGTGCTCCTCGTACCATCAAGTATATGACGGGAGACCCCACTAGGCTGCAATCCTTTTATCCTTAGGAAGCCGAGTCGGCCGCCTTGCGAACATGATACACTGAACACAGCATTCGTGGAGATTGCCTGCTCATACTTCTTGGTTCACCAAGAGGTATTCTGCAGTTCACGGTTGCCTGGTAATCATGTTTACCTAGATCATCTAGAGTAGTCATTTGATCTTTTTGACTCATTAAAATTAAAAGATCATTCAAGCACTTTTCCTTTCGAGCTCGTTTCCAATCGAAAGTCATAGAGTCATATTTGTTTCTTTCTCGACTCTTAAAAAATGAAATAACATCAGTCTTTTATGTGTCTTAATAATTGATTTCCCACGATCCAAAACATCTTGTTAGTCTTTTTGACCAAATCGTGAGTTCCCTTAAAAGGACATTTTAAATCCTTGAAGTTATTTGTTCTGTCGACTAAGACAAGGTCATCATGGCTGAACCATCTAGTTCACCCAATTCCTCTTCCTCTCCTCTATCTGAAAGATTGTTTGAGGAGTCGTTTCCTGAGTTATCAGAGTCACTTGAGGACCAAAATGTTGAACTCACAATTGTTTTGAGTGTTCAACCATTGTCATCTCATCCTCTGCCTACTTTCGATTCAGGGTCATCTGTTGATCTTGGCTTGGAATCTCCAGATAATCTCGTTCGAACTCCAGAGAACTCGTTGAACACTAACGGTCATCCCGAACTAGTTACCTATCCTCCGAACCCTCTATTTGACATTGTTGATATATCACCGCAATGTCCTTATAGTCCATACGACCAACCGAGTGTTCCTTTGGAACTATCCCCCAGTACACGTTCGACCATTCATCGTCGTTTGTTTTCAGACATGGAACCCAAAGGCGATGCACCAGTCACTTCTTCGGATGAGTCCAAAGTTTCTACACCACACACTCTTGAGGGGGAAGAACTGCAGTTGCAGTTTCCCCCCGAGGGTTTCCCTTATTCATAAGGTATTCCCGCCAGCTTTCCACCCGGCTATGTGTCTTTAGGGCACTTAGTTTCAGGCACACCTAGTGCCTCATCACTCTACCATAATCATGTTTGGGCATCAGGCGTCAGGCCTATGTCAGGTCCGTTCATCACGAACAAGACCTCCCAACTAGTTGTTACTTCAGTCCCGGCACAACCCACCGTCCCGAATACTCTTGTATCATCAATCCCAGTTACACGTTAGTCACAACTGGTAGTTTCAAAGATTGTCTCTGTCAGCTCTTCTGTCCCATTAGTCAGTGGCCAGATTGTGCCACCGCCTGGAGGGCAGAACCTGAATGTCTCTATGGTGTTAGGTGCCACTAATTTGAGAGGCTCACAAGATCACATGCTTGGTATAAACCAGCCCTCTTATGGTAATATCTATAACCCTTTTGACCCTACTTCATCAAGCAATGTCCAGTACCAACAGGTTCAGAATCCTGGTGGTCCGTCTGGATCGAGCAATGTTCAGTATCAGCAGCCCTATGGGGCTCAAGTCCAATACCAAAATGTTGGAAACAATACTGAGAGGGGGGGTGAATCAGTATTATCTAGTCAATTATTTTCTTTTTCAAATCTAGAACATATAAGCTACTTCAGTTAGATAAAACCGTGTATGTACGCAACTACAGATAAGGAAACCCGCGTATACTGAGCAGACTTATATTTAATTTGTTCTATAGATGTTGATCATTAATCTGTGCATCAGAATCATATAAACAATAACCAGGGACAGTAAAATAGAGCAGAGGACAATCACACACAAGAACACAAGATATAAGGTGGAAACCCAATGTGGGTGAAAACCACCTGCTGCAATTCGTCTCTATCTTCTTTTAATTAGAAACTTCTGTTTACAATGTTTTTGTACTGGTGCATACTTATACCAGTACGCACGCTTCTACCTGCAGAAGGCTACAACCTTCTCTCGTTCTCCAGTTTCTCCTGGAAGGGAGCTACAACCCCCTTAGCTCTTGTACTAGCTGAGATACTAGTACGTAGGTGTTGTCCTACAGAAGGCTACAACCTTCTCTTTCTTCTAGGGACCTCGTTTCATGAATTTTCAAACTGGATCCATGAATAACATCAATCATACATCAAGAATTTTTGCATCAAACAATCTCCTTTTCACCAATCAAAACTGAATCAAATAAACACCTTACTGACAGCTGTACCCAAAACACAGTAATAGTAACCATACACCAATACTGAACCCAGAATACTGGAGCTATAAACAGAAGCAGCTAGAACATAATTCAAGAGATGTACGCTACTTCAATAACCAGACACCTACGTGCATACGCTTCTGTGTCAAAACCAACCTGCGTATACGCTTCTTTTACTTACTGAAACTGCATGTATACAGGCCTTCACTTCACTGAACCTGCGTATAGATCTATAAATATAATTCACTCCTTCAAATGTTAAGACATTAGTTAACCCAGATTATCATATTTATATATCAGCATGCGCCATATATAACAGATCAAAATCATACAAATTGAAGCCTTAATATTTTGACCCATCAATAGAACTTATCCTCTTCGTTGCACTTAGGTTCCTTCTTCGTTCAGATATAGCTCTGCAACATAACCCAATTACCAGTATTTCAGATCTCGTTCTCTATCAGATACTCAATTGCACAAATGATCCTTTGCCTAATGATCTTCTTCCTCTTTTATACTCTTGCCTTTCACAATACCATGGTACAAAACCATAACAAATCTATACCCCGGACCCAATACTTGGGATCAACACTTCGGATGAGATACCATGGTCCAAAACCATAGGTTCAAATACCAAGGGCTAAATGCCACGGACAAAAAATAAGTTCTCCCACATGTACGCGCTTTTCCCTGCGTGAAAGTGCGTGTATACGCATATGCGACTTTGGAACGTCTAACCCACGTGTACACACGTCTTAATCACGGTGAACCTGCGTATATATATATTTCCTTCATTCTAAGAGTCTGAACTGAGATCTGTCACCAGAGTGAGTTGCCATCAAGGACAACACTTGTGACATAACGCCAAACCTGTGTCATAATGCCAACAATCTCCCCCTTTGGGCTTGATGGCAACCCCAAGATCCACAAAGTCATTCTCCCCCTTTGTCATCAAGGGCAAAGGGTTATGCTCCCCCTGAGTACATGCTGAAATCTCTGCTCTGCTGTGCTGACCATGCTCCCCCTGACTGTATGCAAGATTTGAAAAAAGATGTTCTTCAAGAAGAACCATGACTTATACATCATAAAATACCTTCCTATCACCAAAGGACTCTATACAAACATCCATCACCCAACCAAGTGGGGATACATCAGAAATTTACATATGACAATTAAGTACATTACATCATTCATCCCAGGCATAGTGGGGAAACCAAAATAGGTCGTTACATGACCTTGATAATAATAAAAGATATACATGACATAGAGACGAAACATCTAGAGCAAGACTATGAAAGACATCAATAACTAATATCATCAGCATCTTTCAGACACTATTCAGATCAGCAACCATGTTCTCCTTTTGTTCTCCTTCTACAACAGATCCACCTGAAATTAAAAACAGCTTGTGTATACAAACCAAGAGCTTCTAAGGGAATGCCAACAATGCATTGTTAGAATATTATCTACTCCCCCTGAACCTGTGCCAGATGGTCTCTCTCAGACCCATATCAGACTCTCTTCAACCAGAGTCTGTTCCCACGGATTTCCTTCAAATCATCATATACGCGACTGTATCTGCATAAAACGGCGTATGTAGGCGGATCATCCCCATGAAACTCACGTACAACCTCTTTTCTCTAAAACAGACAGGTTTCAACAACAAGATGATGCATAAACTACTCCCAGCTTTTGTCTAAGGTATTCAAATGTCTCCCTGGGCAGTGGTTTAGTGAGTATATCAGCAACTTGTTCCTTAGAGGGAACATACTCCAACTTGAATTTTTGTTCAAGCACTTGTTCCCGAAGAAAATGATATTTGATAGGTATGTGCTTGGTTTTTGAATGCATGACTGGATTCTTTGAAATGCTGATTGCACTTGTATTATCACATAAGATGGAGATAGGTGGATTACAAGTGATTTGATAATCCTGCAAAGTTTGCATCATCCAAAGGAGTTGTGTGCAACAAGATGCAGCAGCCACATATTCTGCTTCATCTGTAGATAATGCAATTGAACTCTGTTTCTTACTGAACCAAGATACTAATCTGGAACCCATAAAGAATGCACCACCACTAGTGCTTTTTCTGTCATCCACGCTTCCAGCCCAATCTACATCTGTATAAGCATGAAGTGTGAGATCTGTATCTCTAGGATACCATAAGCCATAGTTTTGAGTTCCTTGAAGATACTTGAAAATTCTCTTTACAGCCTGAAGATGAGTTTCCTTGGGATTTTCCTGAAATATTCCAACCATTCCCACTGCATGCATGATATCTGGTCGAGTACCTGTTAAATAGAGCAGACTTCCAATCATGGATCTATAGGTTGTTTGATGCACTGCTGTTGATTCATCAATTGCACTGAGGCTGCATCCTGTTACCATGAGGGTACATACTGGTTTCGAATCTTCCATGCCATATTTCTTCAAGATCTGCTTGAGGTACTTGTTTTGAGATAAAAAGATACCACCTTCATTTTGTTGGATTTGTAAACCAAGAAAATATGTCAGTCTCCAAGCAAGGACATTTCGAATTCTTTCTGCATCACCAAGGCAAAGTTTTGACTCATAGCTTCTTCATTGCTGCCAAAGATGATATCATCAACATACACAACAAGTATTAGAAATTTGTCATTTTCAATTTTTATATAAAGATTATTATCTGCTGATCCTTTTGTAAAACCTTGTTGATGAAGGCATTTGTCCAGACGATAGTACCAAGCCCTTGGAGCTTGTTTAAGACCATATAGAGCCTTCTTAAGTCTGCATACAAGTTTTGGATCATTTCCAAGGATGAATCCATCTGGTTGCTCAATATACACTTCTTCTTCTAAGTCTCCATTCAGAAAGGCAGATTTCACGTCCATTTGGAATACTTTGAACTTCTGAAAGCTAGAAAGAGCAAGGAACATTCTGATGGCCTCAAGTCTAGCAACGGGAGCAAAAGTTTCTTCAAAGTCTATTCCTTCTTGTTGAGCATACCCTTTACAAACAAATATGGCCTTGTTTCTAATAACTTCCCCATTTTCATTCAACTTGTTTTTGAATATCCATTTTGTCCCCATAACATTCTTATCTTTTGGTCTAGGAACCAATTCCCAAGTATTATTCTTTTCAATCTGCTCAAGTTCTTCATCCATTACCTTGACCCAGCATGCCTCTCTTACATTTTGTGGTTCAGTGGAGGAGAGCGATGCCAAATAGCTTGAAGCTTCTGCAATTGTTCTTCTTGTTTATATACCTGCCTCTTTCTGCCCCAAAATTTGAGATTCTGGATGATTCTTCTGAACGTACCTGGATGGAGTCTTTTCTTCTAACCTTATCTGTTCTTCTGGTTGTTCTTCTAGTGCCTCTTGAGCTTCTTCTTCATCATATGTCTGATTTGATGTTGAAGGATAATCTTCATCATCATCTTTGAAATCTTCATATCTTACCTGCCTAGGAGTGCTTTCTTCTTCATCAACCACTACATCAATACTTTCAACAATTTTTCCAAGCCTTTTATTGTAACACTTGTATGCTTTGCTCTGGGGAGAGTAACCAAGGAGAATGCCTTCATCTGCTCTAGGTTCAAACTTGCCAAGATTTTCATCAGTATTTTTGATGTAGCAATTGCTCCCAAAAATTTTGAAGTATTTTATCGAGGGAGTCTGACCATACCATAGTTCATGAGAAGTTTGTGTGTTGTTCACCCGGACGTTTGTCTTGTTGATAATAACAACTACAGCAAATGCAGCTTCACCCCAGAAAGTTGCGAGAGTTCCAGACTCATCCGTCATAGCACGAACCATTTGTTGAACCGTTCTGTTCATCCTTTCCACTACTCCATTTTGCTGAGTCCTTGCAGTAGAGAATTCCCTTCTTATTCCATGTTCTTCATAAAAATCAAAAAATTCGTTTGAGGTAAACTCCCCACCTCTATCAGACCTGAGGCATTTGATTTTGTGATCTGATTCGTTTTCAACCAAGGCTTTAAAAGATTTGAATTTTTCGAAGGCTTTGTCTTTGTGCTTCATAAGTCCTATCCAACACATCCTGGAAAAGTCGTCAATGAATAATATAAAGTATTCTTCTCCCCGAGGTGACCTTTTCCTAGATGGACCACATACATCAGTATGGACAAGTTCAAGTGGCCTGCTAGCTGATCCTTCCTTCTCAGGGAAGTTAGTTCTGGTTTGCTTACCAAACTGACATGATTTGCATATTGTATTGTCTGGAATTCTGATGTCTGGAAGACCACGAACTGCTTGGTATTTGCATGCTTTCCTTATTTGTGAGAAGCTTAGATGCCCCAATCTCCAGTGCCATAGCCAGTGTTCATCATTCTTGCTTAGATAGCATTGATGTTGTCCTTCTTTGAATATGTATAAATTATTTGGAGTTCTTATGCCTTTGATCACTATTTTTCCTGTATCAAGATCACGAACACTACATCCATTTGATCGAAATATTACCTCAGTTCCTTGATTGCACATCTGACTGACACTCAATAGATTATGCTTTAAGCCATCAACATACATAACATTTCCATCTTTGACCTTTTCTTTCAACTGAACAGAACCTTTACCTTTTATGAGCGCAGGGGTGTCATTTCCAAATGAGACCTTCTTCTCCTTCTCTAAGGCACTATATGACTGAAGTTTCTCCTTATCACCTGTCATATGTTTCAAACATCCACTATCGATGTACCATTGATTTTCCTGCCCTTCTGCATATAAGGCTATACCACATCTTTCTGGTTGAGATTCTTTCATTCTCCATGTTTTGGCACTTGAGGCTTGTTCCTTCTGAGTTGTCTGTCGAAACCTGCTCCTGCATTCAGAATCTTCATGACCGAAGTTGTCACAAATAGAACATTCAATTTCATTTTCAAGAGCAAAAAAGTTATTGTAGGTCCTTTGCGTGATCCCAATCATACTTCTTTGTTTTTGAGCTTCTCTAGTCATGATTGTTTTATAGGCTACACATTGAGCTGCTTTGTGCCCTAAGTTATGACAAGAGAAACATTGGCCATTGAAGAAACTCATGCGATTATCAAATCTACCAACCGAATGATTGTAGTTTCTATTGACAACCATTCTTGAGGCGAATTGAGAAGGTTTTACCTGTGGCTGGTTGTAGCTTTTGTTCATCCTTAAGGTAGATTGGCCCCGATTTACCTGGTAATCTTTGTTCATTCTTGAGGTAAATTGTCCTTGATTTACCTGATGATCTCCATTTGGCCTTTGCTCACTTCTCCTTACTGCATCAAGATAGCTTTTGGAGGTGGGTGGTTTCTGCACTTGAGATGCTTCTTCATTATATCCTAGACCTGCCTTGATTAGTGGAGAGTGCTGCACTTTGATAATCTCATCTAATGTTTCAGACCCTTTAGCAAATCTAAGATTAAGAGCTTTAGTTTTCTCAATCTCTTTTCTAAGTCCCACAATTTCACATTGCAACTTTTCATGATGTTTTTCCCTTTCAGCTAGTTGGAATTGTAGAGTATCAATAATCATATTTTTCTCTTCTAAACAAATTTTGAGTTTAGAAATCTCTTCATAAAGACCTTCTTCATCTACAACATCCATGAAATCATCATCTTCAAAAGCCATTAAAAGTCTATAATTGTTACCTTGTTCATCTTCATCACTATTTGAAAGTCCATCACTGTCTTCATGAGTGTAATAGCTTTTCTTATTTACATTTTGTTTCTTGTTCCATCTAATAAGTTCCTTACCTTTGTCAAGCTTATCTTTATGAGGACACTTGGCAGCATAGTGACCGACTCTTCCACAAGCAAAACATTTGAAAGGTAACTTACCTCTGAATCTTCCAGCACCCCGTTGAAGGTTCTTGACAAAATTTGATTCTTCCTCCTCTTCTGACATATGTCCTGACTCATAGTAATCTCCTTTGCCTGAAGCCTTGAATGTAGCTTCTCTTCTATCTGATGGTCCTCCTTTCCTCATTTCGTAAGCAGTTAGAATTCTGTGCAGCTGTGACATGGTAAGGTTCTGTAGATTTTGTTTTTCTTCTATTGCAGAAACTTTTGATTCAAACTTAGAGGACAAAGATCTTAGAACCTTTTCAACCACAACAGCCTCTTTTATTTCTTCACCCAAGTTTTTCATACAATTAACAATCTCATCTATGCAAAGGAAATAGTTAGCCACACTTTCATCACTGTGCATCCTGAGATTTTCATACTGAATTCTGAGGGTTTGAAGTTTTGCTCGTTTTACCTGTTCATCTCCTTCATAGCTTAGAACGATCTTGTCCCATATTTCTTTTGCGGTTTTATACTGCATAACCTTGACAACTTCTGATTGAGATAGACATCCTAATAGAGTATTGACAGCCTTTGCATTTGTTTCATACTGCTTCTTCTCAGCCGGATCTGTAGGAGTTGCTGAAGGAAAAGTGTACCCTGTATCTATGATATCCCAGACTTCAGTACTAAGAGATTGAAGATAAGCTGTGATTCTTACCTTCCAATAGACGAAATTTGTCCCATCAAAAATTGGTGGCCGGATCGATGCTTCTCTCTCGTAGTTGCTCATGATGATAGATCTTGCTTCAAGCGATCAAGCTTCTTCTGAAGGACCTGCTCTGATACCAATTGTTGGAAATAATACTGAGAGGGGGGGTGAATCAGTATTATCTAGTCAATTATTTTCTTTTTCAAATCCAGAACATAGACGCTACTTCAATTAGATAAAACCGTGTATATACGCAACTACAGAGAAGGAAACCCGCGTATACTGAGCAAACTTATATTTAATTTTTTCTACAGATGTTGATCATTAATTTGTGCATCAGAATCATATAAACAGTAACCAGGGACAGTAAAACAGAGCAGAGGACAATCACACACAAGAACACAAGATATAAGGTGGAAACCTAATGTGGGTGAAAACCACCTGTTGCAATTTGTCTCTATCTTCTTTTAATTAGAAACTTTTGTTTACAATGTTTCTGTACTGGTGCAGACTTATACCAGTACACAGGCTTCTACCTGCAGAAGGCTACAACCTTCTCTCGTTCTCCAGCTTCTCCTAGAAGGGAGCTACAACCCCCTTAGCTCTTGTACTAGCTGAGATACTAGTACATAGGTGCTGTCCTACAGAAGGCTACAACCTTCTCTTTCTTCCAGGGACCTCGTTTCATAAATTTTCAAACTGGATCCATGAATAACATCAATCATACATCAAGAATTTTTGCGTCAAACATTCTCCTTTTCACCAATCAAAACTAAATCAAATAAACACCTTACTGACAGTTGTACCCAGAACACAGTAACAGTAACCATACACCAATACTGAACCCAGAATACTGGAGCTATAAACAGAAGCATCTAGAACATAATTCAAGAGATGTACGCTACTTCAATAACCAGACACCTGTGTGCATACACTTCTGTGTCAAAACCAACCTGCGTATATGCTTCTTTTACTTACTGAAACTGCGTGTATATGTGCCTTCGCTTCACTGAACCTGCGTACAGATCTATAAAGATAATTCACTCCTTCAAATGTTCAGACATTAGTTAACCCAGATTATCAGATTTATAGATCAATCATGCGCCATATATAACAGATCAAAATCATACAAATTCAAGCCTTAATATTTTGACCCATCAATAGAACTTATCCTCTTCGTTGCGCTTAGGTTCCTTCTTCGTTCAGATCTAGCTCTGCAACATAACCTAATTACCAGTATTCCAGATCTCGTTCTCTATCAGATATTCAATTGCACAGATGATCCTTTGCCTAATGATCTTCTTCCTCTTTTATACTCTTGCCTTTCACAATACCATGGTCCAAAACCATAACAAATCTATACCCCGAACCCAATACTTGGGATCAACACTTCGGATGAGATACCATGGTCCAAAACCATAGGTTCAAATACCAAGGGCTAAATACCACGGACAAAAAATAAGTTCTCCCACATGTATGCGCTTTTCTTTGCGTGAAAGTGCGTGTATACGCATACGCGACTTTGGAACGTCTAACCCGCGTGTATACGCGTCTTAATCACGGTGAACCTGCGTATATATATATTTCCTTCATTCTAAGAGTCTGAACTGAGATTTGTCACCAGAGTGAGTTGCCATCAAGGACAACACTTGTTCCATAACGCCAAACCTGTGTCATAATGTCAACACAAAATCCTTACATTCCATATGGTTCTCAAGGATTGTTTAATCAGCCTTACACCCTCCAATCTAGGTAGTACATCCAGCCTGGCTATGGCTAGATTCAGTTGGTAATTTCCCGAGCACTGTTCAAGTACCCTTGCAACAACAAGGACAACCTTTGCAACAACCAGGGCAGCCTTTATTACCGCAAGGGCAACCTTTGTTGTAGCAAGGGCAGATTATCCTGCAGCAAGGTCACCTGCAACAACCGCAAGGTCAGTCCTTTCAACAGTTGCAGTAGACCGCACAACAGCAGATGCAATATGCTCCGAATACCTCTCAACCCATATCCTTGCAGGGCCAACCTCTGCAAACCCAGGGACAAATTTTACAACCGCAAGGTCAGCCCTTACAACAGAAAAACCAACCCGGGCAGCAACAACCCTTGTATACATATCAACAAGGTCAACCCTTGCAGGGACAGGGTCAAGGTCAAGTCCTGCAGCAGTAGGCGCAAAATCCTCTTATCCTCGGTCAACAGGTTCAGAATCCTGCCGGCCAAGGGCACCAAGTACAAAACCCCTACGTCCAAGGGAAAAAAGTGTATCAACCTTATGCCCAAGGACTACAGGTCCAGAACCCTCTTGTTCAAGGACAACAAGCCCAATAGCCCTATGTTCCAGGATAACAGGTCCCGTATCCATATGTCCAAGGTCAACAGGCTCAATAGCCTTTTAACCCATACCTTGCCTACCAACAACCTGTGCTTGGGCAGTTTCAAGGTATTCAAGGTCTGAATCCTCCCTTTGGTCAAGGTAATCCACAATGGGGGCAGCCTCAGATGCCATATCACCAAAATCCTTACCAAAAGGGATGGGTTCCTCCTTATGGGTTCACTTATCAAGCTCCCATGCCTTTTAACACTCAATTACCTTTCTTGGCTACACTTGACTTGCTAGATGTATTGCGCCTTATGAATGATCCAATCCTTCATTCACCGTACTGGCCTCCGGTGTCGTCTAAGATACCAAGTGATTGCCCAAAGTTCGATGGAAAAGCTAAAGAAGATCCTCAAGCCCATGTGATGACATATCACCTCTAGTGCTCGTCGAACTCGTACGTGGACAATTCCATTCATCTTCATCATTTCCAACAGACCCTCATGGGCGGCGCAGCGAAATGGTATATCGAGCTACCTTGAAGTACTTTCCATGCTTCAATTCGTTGGCCATGGCTTTCCTCACGCATTTTCAGCTGTTGGTTCGTTATGAAACTGGCACCTATTTGGTCACATCGCTTAAGCAAGACATTGTGACGCACATTTCTGATCATATCCATGAAAGGAGACATAGACGTAGCCTGATCAAGTTCGAGATAGCTTACTAGTTGCTCACTGAATGGTTTACCAAATAATTCGTAGCCCCAATTTCTCACTATATATCTATGGGTGGATGCGTCACTAAAGAGAAAGCCATTGCCCGTGCCGAGTACTTGGATATGGTTTACTCTCAGTCTGGCACCTTATACGATTTGTTACCCAATGCTTCACGGCCATCATCCGATCCCGCAGCATCAAAGTCAATAGTTGTTCCTCCCATTGATGGAGTTATTGGTTCAGTATCCCAGACCCCTGCTAAAACTTCTTCCAAACAGAAGTCAGTCTCGAATTCTGCTCCTAATAATTCATCTCAAAATCCTCCAGGCCTTGGTAAAACCTCAAAGGTCCACGCTGTCCAGTATACCGCAGCAGACAAATCCTCGAAAGGAAAAAAGAAAGGCAAGGGCAAAGCTAAAGTCGATGCCCCGAAATAGGGTCCCCCCAAATTGTCTACTGGCAAATCTTTGCAACAAAAATTTGAGTAGCCCTGCCTCATTTGCAAGGAGGATCATTATACCAAGGATTGTCCACGACGATCCAAAGTTGGTTGCCTGCTCAAAGGGACCCCTGTTGTCCTTAAAGAGCCATTTCCGTCTCAACAGACTTAGATCGTTGACCAATCCCTATCTGCTTCCTCTGGATCTCAAGTGTTCATGATGAGCACGCCCATTAATGTGGCTACCCAATCGAAAGATTATCAAACTCCAGCTCCGGTAGCTGGGAAAGAAAAAGAAGTTGCACCTTCTTCTTCTACCCCGAGTTCTGGCCCTCTGCAAATCAAGCGCCCTAACCCTGATTCTGCTACGCGGCCACCCTCTCGAGGTGTGCTGCGGAAATCCTCATATAATCCCAACGCTCAAGCCGCTCAACACTACAATATTGTTGAATATTTGGCTCAGGCGTCGTCAGCCGTGTCGACTCTCGAGGTACTCCAAAGCTACCCACCACAGCGGAAATTTTTGTTGTCGACTATCAGGGGCATCGATCCCACCAATTCTAATTTGATCTGTTTCGATCTGGAGAACCATGTTCCACGACTCCCTCATCAGATTGCCTTCCTTATTCAGGTAATCATTAACAAGAAGATCATCCACCGCACTGTCATTGATGAAGGTGCTTCTACCTGCATCATGTCAACTGCATGTTGGAAGGCTATTGGTTCCCCTGCACTAAACCGGTCTTCGAACACTTTGGAAGATTTCAATGGGCGCGATTCATGACCCTTTGGTGTCTTACCTAACCTTGCCATCACCCTGGAAGGCAAGACAATGCAAGTTAAAGTAGAGATTGTTGACACCAATCTCAATTATAATCTTCTACTCGGCCGAAGTTGGACTCATGCCATGCATGCCATGGCCTCCTCTTTGTTTCGTGTGATTTGTTTTCCCCATCAAGGGAAGATTGTCACCGACAATCAGCTGTCTTTCTTTGCCTCTTCCTCCTCGGATGGCAATATTCTGTATGTCAAGCACTCTGGTGCTCCCTATGAGAGTGTGGGGGCAGGTCTCTTCAAAGACTCTGCCTTAATGGGAATTTTTCCACTCCCACCTCCTCATGTTGCCTCTATCAACATGGTCTCGGTCAAATCTGATCCCTGGGTCATACCTACCCCAGATCTTGTTGATGCTTGGGGTGAGGTCATGTCGCTTAGTCCCATCGAAGTCAATTACATGGAAATTGTTTCGGCTTCGAACTCTGCATCCTCTGATTCTCATATGTCGAAGACCTCTCTCAATATGTACTCTCAATCCCCCTGGCTTGACACTTTGGAATCATCTGATCCCTTAGCCGAGACCTTCCTCGCCGATGAAGGTATCATGGAAATCATGTCTCTCGAGGAACCACCATGGATCGTGTTATCACTGAGAACTGCAGTTGCATGTATATAAGTTAAGTCCAAAGTTTCATGGGTAAAAATGAATGTTATATGGTTGTTCTCCTATGTTTACCACTTAGGGGTCATGTTCTTCAATGATATTGTTGAGAATCATTTTCAAAACCACGAGTCATCCTTCATCATGATTGATTAAGATATGTCTTGTCTCGTATGTGTCATTTGTCCTTTTCGCAGTTTCGCAGCACCTTTTCACAGTTTCGCAGCACTGTTTGATTGGTTGATTTTGCAGCATAGGAATGTTTTAGCCTTTTCGTAGCGCCAGCCATTTCGCAGCACATGTCACTGAATTATAACTGTCTGCGCTACGAAATCGCGGATTCAGGATTTTGCACCGCACATTCTTAAAATGTCATGTCCAGGGATGAGTCATTGTGTCCGGTCGGATTGTTGTCAGTTTATGTACCTTCCAAACAATTACGAGGCATCATTCCACCAATAGGTTCAGAGTCATGCACATTAAGTTCATTTAAATGTCCTTGTCATGCATGGTTGTGTCATGATGTTCTATTATTATTACTTGAAGCGGCCAGCTTATATGTTAAGCTATTTGAATTGTAATGAGCCTGAATTTCTTCTTCAAGAGAGCTGCATTGCAAGCGAGCCTGTGTTCTAAAGTTTCAAGTTGCTTGTTGAGTTGAAGCTGCCGGTGTTACTGTGTGCAAAAGTTTTCAAGGCGTAATGGAGAAAAAAGAGCATCGGTCAGGAAGGTGTCAAAGGGCAGAACCCGAAGGATTAGACTTGACATTGAGGGAGGAAGGTGTTAAAAAGGCCTTCAAAGACGCTGGTTGCTGGAGTTTTTGTGAAAAGCTGAAGGGAGGACACACTCAGGTAACAAAAGAATTTGCATTGAATTTTACAGGCTTGAGTTCCAAAGTATCTATGTTAGAATTCCCAGTATCTCCAGAGGCTATTCCTAGGGTAACTGAGATTCCTAGAGGAGGCCAGGAGTGGTTCAAAAATTTCAAGTTTGATATGAGCCCCTGTAAAATATTCTTGAAGGAAGCCTATGTGAATGAAGATTTGACCAAGGTTGTACCTAGAAGTTATGTTAAGGAGAGTTATGCTATGCTTCTTACTTGTATTCAAAAATATTTAACTTGTGAGGGCAGGTATAACAAAGTTTATTCATATCATTTCAAGTTGTTGCTGCATTTCACGGGTAAAGCACCTATAGATCTCCCATTCTACTTGTTTCGAAGCCTCAGTAAGATGTGTGATAAAATTCAATTGAGGAAGGATGATTGTGAATCATCGATGTTTCATCATGGCCTAGTTAAACTGTTAGTGATGGATGGCTTGCAGAAGATTGGTAGGGATTGGGATTCTTTCATTTATATGGCCGGGTTCCAGAGCAAGACAGGCCTCACCCCACAGCCACTCAGAGAAAGAGAAGAATTGATGGAGGAACCCACTATTGTTGAGCTTAGGAAGGAGGCTAGTGAGAAAAAGAAAGTTAAATCTCAGTTGAACAAACCAGTCAAACCCTTGGTTATTAAAGAGCCACCTCAGCCACCTCAGTCATCATCAAAGGAAAAGGTCAAGCAAAAGAAGGAGGTTCATGGATCAGCTGAATCTGAAAAAGCATCAAGAGTTAAAACTAGGGGTCAACTAAGCAAGGAGAAAGGTAAATCAGTAGCTGTGGAAGAGAGTCCAATTTCAAAGGCCAGTCTAAGTGACCTACTTGAGGCTATTGAATTTGAACAGGGAGAACCAGTGCATCTTGAACCCATGCATATTGATTTGACCCAATCTTCTCCTGAGAGCACTAAGAAGTCAAAAGCTTCGAAAAGATTAAGGTTTGATGAGCCTAGTGAGGTCTTTATGTTCAAGCCAAGAAGGCCAGTTACGAGGAAGCAAATTAAAGAAGCTGAGAAAGGGAATAAAGAAGAAGAAGCTGTAAAGGAGAAAGTGCATAAAGCAAAGAAAGCTGTAAAGTCACCCAGAACTGAGGTAATTGATGTATTGACAAAAACAGTGGAGGCAGTCAAACATAAAGACAAGAATAAGAAGGTTATCATCACCCAAGGAGGAAATGTGATTGCCATAAAGAGTCAAGTGAAGACAGCCATGAAAGATCAGGTGGGAGCAGCCAAAGAAGAAATTGTCAAAGCCAAAAATGTGACTAAGGAGCGTGCAGCTAGGTATGCTAATTATAAAAGAGTTGTGTTGAAGGGCAGCAGAAACTTAATGGGTCAGACAGACTCTGTGGCTGATGTATATACTTGGACTGTCCCAGCTCTAAAACAAGCTAAACTCCTCAGACAAATGAACCTGACTCTGATAGCTAAAAACAAAGCTTTAAAGAAGGAAGTTTCAAATTTGAAGATGCAGCTAGGTCAGCTAGCTCATTGATTTAAGGAAAAGGTGATATTTTCAGTTTTGGTCAATTTTGTTTGAGTTTCACTATTTTGAAGTCATCTAAGTTCTTGGCACCTGTAGAAGAGGTTTGAAAAGTTAAAAGTTCAAGCAAAGGAGGCTTTAGTGCAAATGCATTCTGTTTTGGTAAAAACAGCAGTTTCGTAGCGCGCTACGAAACTGCTGTAGGTGCTGTTTTATAATAAAAACAAGGAATTTAATGATGAGGTCAGCAAATTTTTGAAGAGAAAGCCTCAAAGACATAAGGGAAACCATAAAAGAATCTCCTAACTATTCAGAGAATGACAGATGTGCATTTTGAAAAGGTGAAATGTTTTGTTTTTAGCTCAAGTCTCGTTAAAGGTACTTTATGACCGAATTGTTAGGGTTTCTGTTAAGGTTATCGGAGATTTTTGTTTGTACACTTGTTCAGCTCACAAAGCTTCCAGCTCATTGGAGAGTAAGGTGATATGCGTTGTTTATGAGGAATTAGAGAGCAGGGGACATGTTCTTTAAGAGATGAAGAATGTTGGGAGACAGAGACCGTAAAAACAGAGCACATCTTTTGGTCAATTAATGAGCCATGTGCGCAACAAGGATCCAAAGCTAGCTCGTTCAGTGTTTTCTCCTCCAAGATACCTCAACCAAAGCAGATAGAGGACATGTGTCAAGACTCAGAAAAACATCATACTACGAGGAGGACAGATTTTGGGTTTCGAGTAAATGAAGACCATTTGTAATTACAGTTCAGCTATCATGTAATTAATGAATTAGTTATGTAGTAGATAAGGATAGTGAATAGAAACCTTCGAGGCTCCCCTCATGCTGGAGGAGGAAGCTCGAGGTGGTTAAGCATGTAGTCCTATATATGAATCAAATTGGGATGTAATAGGGGTTGGATGTTTTTTGGAACAAATAGAGTTTTATATTGGCTTATGTAAAAGACTTGTTGCAGTAATATAATAGACTACTTTTTCTTCTCAAGATTCATACTTTGTTCAAATGCTCAAGATATATCAGGCTCTGTCTTATCTTTTGTGTTTTACAGCTCTATAGATATACAATCACTCTGAATTCACCTAGTTGCTCAGATTTCGTGTGTATATTTATGAGTTGGGGTTCATTTGCAAAATGTTTTGAGTGTTTAAACATTACATTCCTTGACTTCCATGAATGTGTAGTTTATGGTTTACTGAAATGGTGTTTGACCCCATGAGCCTAATGGAAGAAAACTTATGTTGTCTGTCCAACCAGCATGTTTATTAAAGTTTTCATTTCAAGAGTTAGCCCTCTTAGTGTTAATCATAATCAGTAGTTTGTTTTGAGAGAGCCCTCTCAGGTTAGGGAGGCTAATCCTTAACCAAGAGTCTGGTCTGAAACAGTTACATAAAATCTTACTGATTGGCAGCCTTCAGTGTGTGATTTTGTGATAACAGATCGATACCCATCATTGCTCCTCATTCCTGCCTCGCTCGGCGGTCATGTCTACCGCTTTCGAAGGTTCCTCTTCTCCATTTCTGCCACCGACTGTTACTCATGAAGTATGGTCAGAAGGAAATTTGGGTAATATTACCCAAATAATGTCGATTGACATTTCTATCAAACCCAGTGTCGTTGAACACGTTCATATTGGGGTATCTTGTTCTCCGGATGAGATCAAGACATATACTCATCTATTTCAGGAATTACATGATGTGTTTGCATGGTCTTACGAAAAAATATCTGGCATCGATCCTAGCATTGTGGTGCATGAAATACCAACGTATCCGCACGCGAAGCCCATTCGCCAACGGCTTTGCCCAGTGCACCCGAGGAAGGCCACTACTATTAAGGGTGAAGTTGAAAAGCTTCTCAAAGCTAGGTTCATTTACCCCATCCCCCTTACAAACTGGGTGTCCAATATTGTCCCGGTGACTAAAAAATAAGGCACGATCCGCGTTTGCGTGGATTATCGAGATCTTAATCGTGCTTGTCCTAAAGAAAACTATCCTACTCCCTTCAATGATCAAATCATTGATGAATGTGCCTGGAGTGAGATTTATTCCTTTATGGACAGTTTTTCTGGTTATAACCAGATTAATATCATATCAACCGACTAAGAGAAGACAACCTTTATCTGCCCATGGGGTACGTTTGCGTACAAGAAGCTCCCGTTCGGCCTCAAAAATGTTGGAGCCACATTTCAACGGGAAATGTCCTATGCGTTTCATGATATTCGCAACATTGTCTAGCCTTACTTAGATGACCTTCTTGCCCATTCTCGTAAGTGCCAAGATCACCCAGACCATCTTCGGCAGATTTTTCTATGCTGTAGACACTATAACATTCAGTTAAATCCACACAAATGTGTTTTCTGCGTGGAATCAGGACGACTCCTCGGCTTCATCATTTCCAAGGACGGGATTCGCCTGGATCCGCTAAAAGTCGAGGCCATTGTAAATTTACCCCCTCCATCTTCACTGCACCAACTCCAGAGCCTGCAAGGAAAGGCCAACTTTCTCCGTCGTTTTATACCCAACTATACCGGGCTAGCTACAAGATTTACCCGGTTGCTCAAACAAGGAACGCCCTTTGCATGGGACAAGGTGGCCCAAAAATATTTTGATGATCTTAAGGCCATCCTCAAAAATCTCCTCTATTGCATCCACTGGACTATTATTGAGATTACTTCCTTTACCTAGCCATAGCCCCTAGCACCATTGCTATGGTGTTGGTTCAAGACAACGACGAAGGCGACAAACATGTGATCTACTACCTTAGTTAGAATCTCCTCGACACTAAAACACGTTATGCACATGTCGAGAAGTTGGCTTTGGCTGTCGTTTAGGCTGTTCAATGTTTTCGACACTATATTATTTTACGTACAACTATAGTGATTTTTGAATGCAACCCTATGACCTATATCATGACTCGTCGGTTGCTAGGGCACAAGTATTCTAAATGGATCATTATCCTGCAAGAATTTGATTTGGTCTTCACAACGACCAAATCTAAGAAGTCACTTGTTTTCGCTAAATTGATTTGTTCCCTCCCTCCAAAGCTCTCCCTGCTAGTGCAGATGAATAACTTCCAGATGAGACCCTTTTTCTGATTAGCACCCTTGATCCATGGTATAGTGATATCATCATGTATCTCCAAACCTCCACGTTCCAGTCCGCATTGACGAAGGATGATAGTCGAAGGATTCGTCATCATTCTCAACCCTACTATATTATTGGAGATACTTTATACCGTTTCGGCATCGATTATGTTCTTCGTCGATGCCTCATTATCAAGGAAGCTAAAAGAGCTCTCAATGATTGCCACTCCGGGGCATGTGGTGGTCATATGTTTGGTTATGCTACAACTCAGAAAATCCTTCGCGCTGGTTATTTCTGGTCGTCTATCTTCAAAGACTACATTCTTGTTGTTTGCAAGTGTCACGAATACTAAGTTTACCAACGCAAGATGCGCGCCCCACCTGCTCACCTACACCCCGTCATTACCGTTGGTCCCTTTGCCAAATGGGGCATCGATTATATGACATGTAACTCTCGTTCGGCTGGGGGGCATGGCTATATTATCGTCACTGTGGATTATTTTACCAAATAGGCCGAAGCGATTCCTACATATTCTGTAGGTTCTAAGACGGCAGCTCAATTCCTTTTTAACCATGTTATTTCTAGGTTCGACATGCCCCAAGCCAATGTCACAGACCATGGCTCCCATTTCAGAGATTACCTGATGGCAAAACTGACATCTGCATTGGGCTTGCGCCAGGATGGCTCGACCCCATATTACCCTCAGGCCAACGGCCAAGTTGAAGCGATGAACAAGGGTTTGGTCACCATGCTTCAGCGTACTATTAGGATGCACAAGTCAAATTGGCATCTCATGCTCTTTTCAGCTCTGTGGACCTACCAAAATTCAACCAAAGACGCAACTGGTTTCACACCATTCCAGTTGGTCTATGGTCTGGAAGAAATATTGTCGATCGAATGTGAGATTCCTTCGCTCAAGTTAGTTGTTGAACTCCTCCCCGAAACATCACCTCAAGAGGAACACCTCTTATATTTAGAATGATTGGACGAGACTCGCCATCTCGCTGCCTTGGTCATTGAAGCACAAAAGAAACGGGTCAAATCCCATTTCAACCAGTCGGTCTACCCTCGCGCTTTCTCTAAGGATGATTTGATCCTGCTATATGACCAAGCTAACGATAAGCTAGGGGAAGGCAAGTTCGAACCTATGTGGAATGGGCCCTATATTGTAAAACGTGTTTTGCAGAAAGGAGCCTATGAGCTTATTAATTATGAAGGAAATCCTCTCGATAAGCCCCGAAACGGGCTTTACCTCAAAAAGTACTATGCTTAGGTCATCTTGAATGGTTACTTACGTACATTAGTGTGTGATTCATTTTTGTACAATGTGGTTTTGTGTGATAGTTTTCAAATAACTTTCCTGTTTACTATGCTTTTCTTGATTTGCAAATGTCTGCAACTCCTCATGTTGGTTTCGCCGATGGTGCTTGCCGAAGTACCCAGAACCTATCATCTACGGCATCAGCTATCTATAACCCTAACGGTGAATTGATTAACCTTCAAGGTACCTGCCTAGGTCATACAACCAACAACATTGTTGAATACAGTGCAGTGATCGAACCGTTGTCAGAAGCCATCACCCTGGGCATCATGGAATTGGTTGTCAACCTAGATTCACAGCTTGTCGTCCTTTAACTCAATGGGAAACATTCCATTAGGAACCCTCAAATATTATGAATGTATCTCTGTATCTGTCTATTGGAAAGACATTTTGATTATATTACATATCATCATATTCCTAGACGCATGAATACATTGACAAATTCATTAGCTAATTACGTGTTGGATAGACGTTTACGAAAAATGTAAAAGATAAGACAAACCATTTGTACCATAATAGACAGGAAAATACAACATATATATATATATATATATTTGTGTGTGTGTGTGTGTGTGTGAGAATGTTTAATACATCAGAACCCCAAAAAATAGTATGTGTGTCTATAATAACATCTCCGGCTCGCAGGCCTCGTACATTCATGGCACGCGGGCCTCAAGAAATATGTAAGTGATGGACCTAGGGACTACTCAACATGGTGGTCATGATAGCACGAGACAGCTCGTGCAACACGACTCAGCAGTCAGCGGATCCGATTTGAGACTCCCACTGTGTGCCTCTGGTACCACTGAGGCATGTCTCCTATCCGAGCATACTTTGGGATACCTTGAGTCAACCCCTCGAGGTTCCTCACGACCTCCTCCTCTTTATCGCTCCCTTCCTAATAAGGGGTGACAACATCAATAGGACGGGGGACGCGCCTGGCTATTGGGGACATACCGGCTGGCCGCTCTGGTCCAACATCTGTATAGACAAGAGAAATGTTATAGGCATGCATATACCAAAAACAATTAAAAAACATCAAAATCAAAAATTTGATTTTTTACCTTCGTCATTGAAGTCCTCTCCATCTGGTAAGGGCATATCTGGCTCTCCACAGAAATTTGTGTCGTTGTACGGCTAGTCCTCCACGACTATCTTCTGTCATTGTAGCCATGAGAAGAATGCTGGTCGATATGACATATACTAACCCCCAGTGACCCTAGGCATAAGACGACTCCAGCGGGCCATCCGCGGATCGCGTGGCGCAGGAGGATCGACCTTAGTCAACTAATATTGGAACAGTGGCACTCGTTCCAGGAAAAAGGTCACAAGTACTGATCCAAAGCCAAATTGCTTCAGATTCCCCGCCTTGGCCTTGGAAAATTAGCGCTTGATGTTCATCTTCATGGCCTCTGCCCAGTTGAAGATCGTAGGAGTTGTGTAGTCAATAGCATAAAGGAACTTCGACTTGTTAGTCTCATGTTTCGCCTGGGACCCCGCCACTCTGTTGATAGTCAACAGAAGCACCCTCAGTGTCAGACCCTGCACACTGGAAATCTCTATCTTCCCACTCTTGGATTGCAGGGCCTAAGGACAGTGTTTGGCAAGCAAGGAAGATATGCTTTCCCTGATCAGACGTGACCCATACAATTTCACTGGCTCACCTTTGCGAGACATCCCAGTGATGAAGTAGATATCTGAAGTTGTCAACTCTAGCTCCTGGTCCACAATGACAAAAATCTCGCGATTGATGTCCCAAAGGCTTATCAAGTATCGAAGCAGCTCGGGCTAGGCCCGCATCCCTGGTGTAAGGAAAAATTTGAGGAGCCCGCAAGCCCTCAAAGCCTCCAGGAAATTTGGATCGTTCAATGCCTGGGTGTCAACCTCTTCGTGTTCTCTTTCCTTCCAATCCACCGTTTTCAGTAATTTCTCTCCTGCAAAAGCCATTTATTTAAGTCAATGATCAATTTTGACAAACAAAATTCAAGTTTTAACGATCAGTTCTTGAAGAAAAATGGTTTTTCCCTATCCACGGCGCAGGCGCCCTTGTTTTAGAAATAATCGAACCGGTCGGCACAGATGGTTATGCAAATAACCCTTGGTTGGCGCGATCCCGTGCCCGGAAATCGCACTGACCGAGGGCGAAATTTTTCTCAAAAACCTCCCTAAAAATCATAAAAATGGCTAAAAACATAAATGAATATCATGAAAATGGAGCTCAGGAATTCGGCTGTTACCTGAAACTGATGGCTCATCGATTGACCTCCCGGATCTCCCGTAATCTACTCCGGAAAAACTAGGGCAAAAGTGGGTAAAAAGTCTTCACTGCAAAGGTAAAATGGTAAATGGTAAAAATTTGCTTTTCCCCTCTTTATTCATTTTTTCATGAAAATATCAGGTTTTGTAAATATTTTTGACCTATTTTACCTCAAGGACTCGATAATATACTTTTCCTTACGTGTGCAGCAACAGGTGATGAATGTTCGATGATGGCGATGAGTCACATTTCAACTCTTTTCTCGACCATATGAAAAGATTGCTGAGTATTTTTTCCCTTTTTGACTCATTAAAGAGAATAAAAATGGGGGGTCCACTTTTAGCTCTTTTTCGACCCTTTAAAAGCGAAAAGATGGTCGAGCCCTTGTCGTTTCGAACTCGTTAATGGTTGCGAAACGTCGTGCGCCCAATATAAGTTTACCCCTTTTTCGAGGTGGGAGGCACTATTTACGAAAAAGGTACTCCTTGATTGAAATGGTCAAGTGGTTCTCTTAAGTATTGTTTTCTACTTTTTCGGGCTCGAGAGACACAAACGTATGAAAAGGGACCACGTGGAGTTTTCTTTTACTTGTCTTTTTCAAACTCTCTAAACATGAAAAGGATACCGAATTATACCTTTGTCAAACTCGTTAAACTATTAAACGACATCGGATTCATCGCCATGACGAACATGAGCTTCTCCTTCCTAGGGCTCGTTAAACTTACCAGGTCGGATTCATTCGAAGGATGAACTTACAGTGCAATCATATGCTATCCCCTTCAAGCTTGCGATTAAAAAATAATTGGGGTACTCGCCAAAAATGGTGGGGGAAAATTTGGAAATCTATTAGTCGTGTCAGGAGCTCACTCTTGAACATGACATTTTTTGCTTCGTGTCGGGTTGGGACATCCTCCTTTATATCAAACCTTCCTGGGTTTGGGCCGTTCATTTTATGCCTTCCATTTGATCTCTGCCACATCATCATGACCACCGATCCCATGGATCCAAAAGCTGCCAAACTTCTAGTTGTGTCGCTGATGTGTTCAAGAGTTGTCCTTCTACAGTTACACTTACCTTTGATTCTTTGTATCATCCAAAATCATTTTGCATCCTCTTGTCTCACGTTGATGATGTGGGATTCACTATGGCCCTCCTTCGACACGGTCGCTTTCTGTCGACTTCATCTCATTATTTGGGAAGTTGACCGAGAGACTCCCTTCCAGTACCTTAGAGCTTGCATGCCTTAATGGCAAGTTCTTCGCACTCGATGACAAGTTCACATCATTGACTTTCGATCGAGTGATTTCACGGGTGCTCGACTCTAGTTCTCGTATTCACATTCCATGAATTGTGTTGATAGTACCTTGAGGACCATTGTCATTATTAGTGGTTTCTCTTGTGCTTGTTAACAGTTTACATCATTAACTGGTAATCAAGCGACTTTCTAGGATGTTCGACGTCAACACATCTATTCGCATGCTAGGATCTGTACTTTGATTGGGTCATGTTGGAGCGCAAGACCCTGGACTCAGATCACAAAGAGTCCAAGTTACGAAGTGAGGTGACATGGTTATGATGACATGCATGTCTCTTTCAGATGGCTGGCTGCGACTAGACCATGACTTATCATATGCAATCCTTCTCATTATTGGATGGCTGCGACCATACCTCGGTTTCACTATGATCCTCTTTGACGGATGGTTGCGCCCATACCTGGATCCATTTACATGATCATTCTCTGGATGGTTGCGTCCATGCCACGATTCATGTATCATCTGACAGAGATCTCAGTTTATGTATATGTATATGTACTTTCTTACAGGTTTTCTGACGGCAGACCGGTTCCCTGCACTGATTTATAAAGCATTTCATCCCTCACTGTGGCTCGACCTTCACGCTTTAGGGGGCATCTGTTACACAACATTTTATTATTATCCCTATACTCCCCGTTCCTTTATCCTAGAGGACCTCTACAGTGAACCCCGCATGCTTTGTCTTCATGAAGAAACTCCCATTATGTCCCTCTTCATGAGCAGATCATTTCCCTTTTGCACCATTTCCCTTGAAACTTCTGTTTTGCCCTGTCTACAAGGTCGGCGCTAATTACATTTGTCTCCCCCGCTCCGATGTGCAGAGATTAGCACTATTCCCTGCGCCGATCGGTGTGACTAAGCTATGTTACAAACGCATCGGTCCTATTATCGAAAGTTTTTTTAAATTAGAGTCAAAGCTTCCAGCTCTAAAATCTCTGTAACAGAAGTCTGGTAAATGGTTTGGCCGGATGGGGTCGAGGATGACAGTTTGGGCTCCTTTCCCCTATAATGATGGAACTACCTCAAGAGATAAGTCCTTCTCCCATGAGAAGAGGATCCATCTCCCATCCATATTTCCTATATAAACCTCCCTTGTTCCCAAGCACAAGCTAGTTAGAGTGTTTGCTGAGTGTGAGTATACTATTTTGATTAGACAAGCAAGCTATTACTAGTTGTAGCCATCTAGTTGTGTGAGGGATAAGTGTGTTTGGTTTGGAGTGAAGTATAAAGGGAAGAGCCTTTAAACTTTTGTTGTTTGAAGCCATCATGGAATGCTAGCAGAAGTGTGTGGGAACTCGGTCTTGTTAGACGAAGACTGAGACGTCAAGACGAATGGTTGTAATCTCTCTTTGATATTAATATATGCATTATCAATTGATTTCCTACATGTTTTGTAATATCACATATTTGTGTCTTAATGCTTCTTGACTCATTAAGTAGGTTGAATTGCAATTTGTCTATTATTATGTTTGTGTGTTGTTGTTGTTTACTTGAAGAAGGAAGCGAGAGATTGTTGGAGCGAGAAAGCAAGGACATCATCAAGCAGGATAAGCGACCAAGAGGTAGGCCCTCTTGATTGATTCTAACCTAAGGAAATCTTCCATAGAATGTATCCATTATGGCTAGACCCATTATTGGGCTAGAGGAATTCGTTCGTGTCCACACTTATAATTTTACTTCACCACACTAACCCAGGTTCAATATCTGGGGTACATCATTGATGATCAAGGTGCACACGTGGACCTATCCAAGATACAAGTCATTTGGGATTGGCCAACCCCAACCACTCTAACAGAGCTCCGTAGCTTTTTGGGTCTTACCAATTTCTACCTTAGGTTCGTGTTGGGGTTCTCTCATATCACTTGGCCAAGTCAAGTCACCAAGGGTGGAGAAAAAGCCAAGTTATTTTGGTCAAAAACCCAGTAGCAGGCATTCTCTGAGTTGAAGAATCACCTCTGTTCTGCACCAGTGCTCACATTACCAGACTTGCAACAACCATTTGATATTGAGACAGATGCGTCCGATTATGCTATTGGTGCAGTTATTACTCAACATGGGCATCCAATGGCTTACCATAGTGAGACACTTTCAGACACAGTCCGAAAGTACCCCACTTGTGAATACATTATGCAGGCCTTCCCACACAGACCATCGACCTCTATAGTTCATACAGACACAAGGGAAGTTTCAGAACGATCGTCGTCGGAAATGGTCCACCTATCTGCAACAGTTCCATATGAACATTAAGTATAAGAAGGGCAACACCAATAATGTCGTTGATTGCCTCAGACGACCATTGGTCATGGTGCTAATCACTATGCTCGACTCCTATGGAAACGAGACATCGAGGTGGCCGCATATTTCCAAGAGTGATCTAGAATTCGACAGCGTATACCAGACACTCCTGGAAGGGAAGAAAGTTCCAAATTTTCACCTTCATTATGCACTGTTATGCCACTTGGGACACATATGTGTTCCTTCAAGTGAGCATGCCAAGATGATTTTGGAGGCGCACTATAGTCGGGTCGGTGGACATTCTGAAGTGGAGAAAACCATGGCGGTATTGCAGAAGTATTTTGTTTGGCCGAAACTTTGTCAGGATGTAGGGAAGTACATTAGATCCTACAGCGCCTACGCCATTGCCAAACCAACCATCAAGAAGCAAGGTTTGTATACTCCTCTACCTAATCCTACTCAGCCTTGGGAATCTGTCTCCATGGATTATATGTTGCGCCTTCCTTCTACTAAGCATGGCAACGATTGTGTTTTCGTGGTTGTCGACAGATTCTCTAAGATGGCCATCATGGCGGCCTGCAAGAAGAGTATCACAATAGAGGCCACTGTTAAGCTCTTCTTTGAGCGAGTGTGGGTACACTTTGGGATCCCACAGTCCATTATATCAGATCGAGACAACAGATTCCTGAGTGAATTTTGGTCAAGTCTCTGGTATATGCTGAATACAAAACTCACTAAGTCCACGACTTTCCATTCCCAAATTGATGGCCAAACAAAGGTTGTCAACAGGATGATCATACACATTCTGCGCATGTACAACTTGAAGCTTCCATGCACATGTAATGAAAGTCTCCCCTATGTCCAACACATCTACAACAGAGCTCTCCACAACTCAACACGACACAACCCCTTTCAAGTAGGGTTGGGATTTCATCCATTATGCTCCATTGAATGTGGCCATATCATTTGCAGCCACTCAGGTAGATTCGGCTCAGTGCAGTCTGAAGTTGAAAGGGCTAACAACTTCATTGAGCACATTCAACACATTCGCAAATAGGTCCATGATATATTGGACATATCCAATGCTAAGTACAAGCAATGCCATGATCAGCATCGAGTGCTGCACAAATTCCAGGTGGGCGACAAAGTTTGGCTACATTTGCAGAAGGAGCGCCTTGCTAGACCCCACCGCAAGATTTTCCCTCTCCGATATGGGCCATACACCATCACCAAGGTCGTCGGGGACAATGCCTTCGAGCTCAGCATCCCATTGTTCCTTGGTTTGCACCCAGCGTTCAATGTAGATCGCCTTCGACCATACATTCCACCATTGTTGGACACATCTCACATTGCATAATAGCTGACACCAACAGAGCTCAAGCTGGACAACATGGAACAGGCCACAACTGATCAAATCATGGACACAGTGATCAATAACACTCGGCAACAAATGATACAACTATATCGAGTTTTCAAAGTAGGCCAACTCCTTCACCAAGGCAAATGGCTCACCAGGGACCAAGTTCAGCAGAAGTTTCCTCATCTCATGGAGGAACTCAACGCAATGGGGACCATTGCTTCCTAAGGGGGGAGGATTGATCCAGGTGGATATTGGTGGCCACCTGCCTATTCCACTTGGACCCCCACCATTGTTTCTTTCAGTTTTTCAATTTCCTTAATTGTAGCACAATTTACTATTTTTGGCATTTTTTCGGGTCCTAAACTTCTAGAGCCATTTTGAGGCCCTAAACGACGTTTTTTGGCAAAATTATTAAAAATATTACACATGTAATCAAATCGGCATTGTACTCCTCAAAGAGATCTTTCCAATGAGGTATCATACGCATTAAACGAAGATAATATGACCAAGTTACGACCTCGGGAAGTTGGTTGCCCAACTAACCCCAACGGAACGGGGCCCATAAACTCTTGCTGTTACATCTCCTCGAGTTAGGGTTTTGGTTGTTTAGGGGTTTCTCTTATTATTCAATAATAAAAAGGCCCTTGAGATTCAAAGGCATGTAGCTGCCACATCTCTTCTGAGAGATAAGCTACCATTGCCCGAGCTATCTTATTTCCATTATGTTTGTAAGCATAGTTCAATATTTTTCTATTAATGAAATGAAGTGTTTTTTTGCTGCATCTCTGTGTTTATGAGTATATTCGTAAGGCTTTCCACATACTTGAGGCTAGTTCATATACTCAACAATAGTTTTTTTTTTTTGAACTAGGTTTATTATGTGTAGGTGAAGGAATCCCACTTGAGTACAATTTAGTTGGCTTGAATGTTATCATCTTTGACAGATTACTATCAAACTTGAAAATGGTTATAATTTGGAGGATGTCTTCGAGACATCTACATTTTGATCTATGATTTCTCAGTCTTTAATTTGATTTACAATTTCTTCTCGGGACAACCAAAAAAAAAAACCATGTTGCTCCACATACTTGAGGTTAGTTCATGTACTCAACAATAGCTTCTTTTTTTTTGGAACTACATTTATTATGTGTAGGTGAAGGAATCCCACTTGAGTGCAATTTTGTTGTCTTGAATGCTCTCATCTTTGACAGATTACTATCAACTTTGAAAATGGTTATAATTTGGAGGATGTCTTCGGGACATCTACATTTCGATCTATGATTTCTCAGTCTTTAATTTGATTTACAATTTCTTCTCGGGACAACCAAAAAAAAATCATGTTGCTCCACACACTTGAGGCTAGTTCATATACTCAACAATAGCTTGTTTTTTATGGAAGTAGGTTTATTATGTGTAGGTGAAGGAATCCCACTTGAGTAAAATTTAGTTGGCATGAATGCTATCATCTTTGGCAGATTACTATCAACTTTGAAAATGGATGTTATTTATTTTTTTGGTATTTGTATTTGATAACTACTAAATGAGGCATTAAATTGGCTAATTTTTTTGTGATTGGTTTTATTATGTGCATGCGAACTAATCAGGTGAGTATAATTACAAACTTGATAGAAGATGCATAGCAAGAACTGTCATAGAAATGTATGGTTGTTGAATTTATGGAGAAGAACATGTTTGTTGGATTTGATATTCAATCCTATTCAAAGTTAATTATATGATATCGGTTGTGCTTGCAAAATAAATCACATAATACATATAAAAATATTAAATTTAAATAAAATGCAAGGTAGGTACTAGTTGCATTGTAAACTACCCTTGTTTCCATTGAGTTTCTTATATCACTCCCATAACACCGACTTGTTAATTCTCCAAACTGTGAGACTCATTCACTTACCATGACAATGAGGAGGAGTCAAACATGCCATCGAAAAACTATGTTGAGTTGAATGCATTTTAATAAAAACATAGAGAAGGTAGGGTGGGTAATTGGTTGCCAATTAGGTGTAGCTCAACTAGTTGGGAGGAGAACTTGTTACCCTTCCTATTCGAGTTCAAATCCCAATTTGTGATATTTTTTCCCTTGGTTAGTGGACCATTCATGAGATATATATGATTTATTCATGAATAGTTGACTTGGAGCTATGAACATCAAGTCCACATTCACATAATACGAATTCCCACTTTAACATGAGAGAGAGTGATTTGAATTGTGTTTCTCTATTGCCAACATTGATTTTACTTATTACTTATTAAGTAATTCTAAACATTTTATAGTTTGTTGGGAGTTTCAAAAAGAATATCCTCTCAACATCAACCAAATTATCAATTTTAGTTGGGAGATGAGCTATGAAACAATCAAATTAAAGACTTGTACTTGAGAAGTGATTATACACAACCTATAAGGTTTAAGTTGAAGTGTCTCCTCCCTAAATTTGGTGACTTAGTCCAACTTGGAACCTTATGTGGAAGGGTATTCCATGGATTAGCATATGAGTTGAAAAGATTGACCCAACTTGATTGGATGTGGAAATGTTAAAGGACTAATTGAAGGTTAATGGGACATGTTTGAACCTGCTTCAATGATTCACTTTGATTGTCTAGAGTGGATTCTATGAGGAAATTATCCACCCATATAGATAGATGCAAGGGTTTGATGTATAGGTAGAGGTGTGACAAGACATGTATGGATGCTTGGGTGATCAAACAATATAGATAATAGGTTATTTTGGATAATGAATAGGACATGCACCTACGAGGAAAAGCAACATGCTTGGTTGGATGACCTTGGATAGATTCATTTGGAGCTTGGTTGAAAAAACATAGGAGATGGACGTATGGTGAAGGTCTATTTTTAGTGGATAAAAAATTGACATACTAACCTTATTTAGTTATAAGAGAAACTCATCCTTGAGTGGCGAGCAAATTTAACCTTAGCCATTAGCCAAAAGGCCCATATATCCTTGTGCAAGTAGTTAAAATCAAGTGGTTAAAGTTAATTGTTTAATGGATTGAGCAACACATCTTTAGTGGTTGGCACTATGAGTGCTCTTGATTTGTAAACTATTGTGAATATTCCGTTAACATTATTTATCACAATAGATCTTACAATGTTCTACAATCCCTTACTATGTAGCGTTTTGTTTTAGATTTCATATTTAATGTCATTATCTCAATGCACAAAAGAATGAAAAAAATGAAGACTAAAATAAAAGAAGTTAAGTAAATAACACACCATCCACATAATGAACACAAGAAGTACCATGGAAGAAACCTAGTGAGAAGGTGAGGTCTATGCCTTGCTATTTTCTTCCTAGTTATGAAATGCAAATACAAATAAAGTGCACCCACTATGGAGTTGTCATGGACACTATGGCCTATGGCTTCTATATGATCTTCTACTTCCTCTGTTTTGCTTCAAAATCCCACTCCTAAATGCTCTAATCGACTATGAAACAATAAACAATACAATAATATTGGAACCACATCCTTTCCCAATGGCCTAATGTTTAACATGGCTTGATGGTCATCTAGGGTTAGGGCTAAGATTTTTGCATGCATTAACTCCTTATCAATCTCAAGGTTTGGACCCTCTGGAATCTTCATGAAATTCCACTCATGATTATCTCCATATGTATGATAATGGGAGTTGTTATGGCGTGCACTTGGTATCACCATGGTTAATAGGATAAGGTGATTTACAACAGGGATAACTTCATCATATGAACTTATATATAGGTGATCTTCTCACTATCAAGAATCTCTTGATGTCTTGAATAGTGTTAAGAGGTATGCCTTTTTTCATAATTTTTTTACTACAAAAACATTGTTTGATGCCTTAAATAGGCTTTGAATGTTTTTAAACCCAAATATCTGAAGCAAGCCCTCCTGCTAAAATTGGCCCTATAGGACAAAAAAAAATAGGGAGAGAGGATTCCCGCGCGCTCGAGCCTCTGCGCCCTGCCCCTTCGGCCCTGAGTTTCAGCTTGCCCCCGCCTGGCAGCCCTGTTGCTGGGCATCCGGTGCTCCCGCGCCCTGTTCCCCTTCTGTCCTGAGTTCCTTTGACGGCTCCTGCCTAGCAGCTCTCGCTGCTGGGCCTTCATCCTTGCTTTCAGCTGCCTTGTTCGCGGATCCCCTTGCGTCTGCTCTTGGCCTTTTATGGCCCCTCCGGAGGCGCCACTGGAGGATGCCTTCCAGCAAGCTTTCTCTGATCTGGTGCGTTCTCTTCCGCCTCAATGAAATCGCACCTCTGTTTCGAAGTTTGTTAAAAAACTGGAAGGTTTGCAGGAAGTCTCTCTGCCTCCAACCTTGCCTCGTCTTGCTGCGCTTGCCTTAGCTGAAAGAGGTCTCATTGACAGTTTACAGGTCTTTGGCCCTCTCCTAAAACTGTACAGAGGTGGGTAGAAAGGAACTGGTCAGACAAAACTCAAGGGAAGATCTCCATCCGATTCTGTGGAAAAGGATATTTTACTTTCCATTTTGAAACCAAGGAAGATAAGGATCTAATATTTCGAAATGGTCCTTATTTCATGGACTCCAGAGGACTATACCTCAACAAGTGGACTCCAGATTTTGATCCGAAGCTGGACATCCCTAGTGCTATGCCTGTTTGGGTCTGCCTTCCACACCTTCCCCTGCATTGCTGGGGAGATGAGTCAGTGCGCACCATTGGGAATGCTGTAGGGAATTATATTGACCAGAGTGAACCCAAAGATAACATGCAGGCCTGTGCTCGCATTTGCGTTGAAGTTGACTTGGGGAAAGGCTTGCCAAAATCCATCAAGCTAAAGGTGGATGACTGGACATACATTCATCAGCTTAACCTACGAACAGATCCCCTTCAAGTGTAAGGTATGTCACGAATATGGCCACTTTGCAAATCATTGCTCTAAACTTCTTAATGTTGACAGTTCTCCACAAGAAGAATAATGGGAAGCAATAAAAAAAAAAAAAACAGCCCCTAACCCCATCCCTCCTCATGATGTTGGGCCTTCCCATCGTCCCCTTCCCTCTTCCCCTTCCAACCCCTCTCCCCCTTCTCCACCCCCCTCCTCTTCTGTTCTTCTCCTTCTTAGCCGGCCTGATCCCCTCTCCTCCTCTCCTTCTACCAATCCCTTTCACCTCCTTTCCCAGCCTGAGGATCCCCCTTCTCCTAAGATTCATTCTCCTTCTGATCCTTCCCTTCCCCTGTCCATTTCCTCTTCCCTCCCTTCTGATCCCCTTCCTCCCAGAACCACTAGAAGCAGCTCCAAAGAGCATGGATCCATTCCTAAAAATCAAAAGAAGCTTGGACGAAAATCGACCAAACAACACAGAGACGAAAATGCACAAAATGACATAGCTTTGGGAATTCAGAATCCTATAGAATCTTATATACAAGGGCAGATAAACAAGGACTCAACAAATAAAGATCTGGGAGGAAGAGCACCTCCTCGCACTCCATTGAAATGATGAAAATTCTTTCCTGGAACAGCAGGGGATTGGGGAACCCCATCAAAACAAATGCCCTAAAAGATCTCTTAATCCAAGAAAGACCAGAGATAGTTCTACTCCAAGAAACAAAGTTGGGACAGGCAGAGATGAATCAAATAATTGAGAAGCACAAGTTTTATCAAGGATGTGTGTGCGAATCTAGAGGGGCCTCAGGAGGGATCGCCACTTTTTGGCTCAAGATAACTGGATCAAGATAGCAGAAATAGTGGATCGGCATTGGATAAAGATTACTTTGCAGAATAAGATGAGCAGTTACCAGCTAATTATTTTCAATGTCTACACTTTGAATCACTTCAGAGATAAGGAGACTTGTTGGGCATCTCTCAGTAACAACATTGCAGAGGAAGAGGACAGCAATATAATTGTAGGCGGTGACTCAAACCTTATCCTTCACGCTAATGAAAAGCGTGGCAGTAGCTTCAATCCTGATCCCTTCAGAAATCAGTTGGAGAATGTCATGCAGCTCGCAGATCTCGTTGATATTGTTCCAAAGAATCGCAAGTTTACCTGGAGCAACCGCAAGCTTGGAAAAAATAATATAATGGAAAGGCTGGATCGAATATTGGTAAATGTTTCTTTTCTCTCATCTTTTGCTGTTGTTCATGCTTCTATCCTCCCCTTCGCTATCTCTGATCATTATCCCACTGTTTTAGCTTTTGAAACCCATCGTCCCCTGGGGCCAATCCCTTTTAAATATAGCCCCTTATGGAACCATATTTCGGCTGCCAAATCTCTAGTCCAGCAAACTTGGCGCCAGCATATAGAAGGTTCAGCCAGCTATATATGTGAAAGCAAATTGAGAAATGTCAGGCTCACTCTCAAGAACTGGGCAAAATCCCAATACAAAGAACCAGAAGCAAAGAAGCTGGATGTAAAAGCTAAAATTGAAAACTTACACCATGCTATGGAGAACCAAGAATACACTCAAGCAAGCAAAAGCCAAGAAGAGGATTTCTACAGTCAACTCTACAGCATTAGGAGAGAAGAGGAAGAAAAATGGCGCATAAAATCAAGACAGGTTTGGCTGAAAAGTGGGGATAGGAATACATCCTTCTTCCACAAGCAAGCAACTGTTAGACAAATTAGAAACAATATAACAGCTATTATAGACAGCGCAGGTAATCAACACAATGATCAAGCTTCCATTAAAAACGCGGCTACAACTCATTTTAGAGAGCTCCTAACAGAAAAAGGGGAAGAGGAGAATTACACTGATTTCTTACAACATATGCCAAATAAAATATCAGCAGAAGCCAATGAAAGACTGAATGAAGAGATTAAAGAGGAAGAAATCTTGGAAGCTATCTGGTGCCTCCAACCTGACAAAGCTCCAGGCCCGGATGGTTTCCCAATCTGCTTCTACAGGGAATTCCAGGAAACCATCAAAAAGGATCTCATCAAGTATTACAAATGGATACAAAGGAAAAATAAAATGGGAGGCTTCACTAATTCAACCCATCTTGTTCTCATCCCTAAAGAGAGCCACCCCTCTACCTTTTCCCGCTTCCGTCCTATTTCCCTATGCAACTCTTCATATAAAATCTTCACAAAAATCCTTGCCTCTCGTCTAAAGCCTCTCTTGCCAAGCCTTATTTCTGAAAATCAAGGTGGTTTTATGGCCAATAGACAAATTTCCGACTCTATATTACTTGTCCAGGAAGCCATTCGCTCAAGCGTTTCTAGAAAGGAAAAGGGCTTCATTCTGAAACTAGACTTGGCTAATTCCTTTGACAGAGTCTGACACTCCTTTCTCTTTGCTACTCTCCAAAAAATGGGCTTCTCTTCCCCCTTCATTAACCTCATTAAAACCTGCATATTTGGACCTTGGATCGCCCCTCTCATCAATGGAAGACCCGGCCTTGCTTTTCAATCCTCAAGAGGATTGAGGCAAGGTTGTCCTCTCTCTCCCTACTTATTCATCTTTTTGGCTAAGTCTTTCAGTTGTGCCCTCAATCATAAGAGACAAGCAGGCCTCATCACTGGAATCAAATTTGAAGATGGAGTGAAAAACATCAATCACTCTCAATTTGCTGATGATACCCTACTGATTGGAGTAGATTCTGCAATAATTGCTCGAAGGTTCAAGCTCCTTCTTGATAAGTATATGAGATACTCTGGAGGAATGATTAACCATCTCAAAAGCTTCATCTACGGATGGAATTTCTCAGCCCAAACTCTCCAAAACCTATCCATCATATTTGGGGTGTCGTGCAAGTTAAAATGGGACCACTTCAGCTACTTGGGAATGCTAGTAAGCATGGGTCATGCTAGAGCCGAAATCTGGGACAAAATTCTAGATAAATTAAAAAAAAATCCACAACTGGGGATCATTCTGGCTCAACCCAGCCGGCCGAATGGTTCTCCTTAAATCAGGGTTGTCTTCGCTTCCTTTATATCAGTTCTCCTTAGCTCAGGCGCCTACCTCTTTTCATCACAAAATGGAAAGTATTCTTAGACATTTCTTATGGCAGGGAGGAAAGAACGATAAGAAAAAATTTAACCTGGTTAGCTGGAAACAAGTTATTCAGAGCCAGGAAAAAGGCGGGCTTGGAATCAGATCTCCATTGTTCACTAACTTAGCTTTTGGTGGCAAGCTTATTTGGAGACTGTTAGAGGAGCAGCAAGCTTGGTGGAAAAGAGTCATTGAAGTCAAATATCTTAATACTCCAAGGCAACATTTGCTAGTCAACGAAATTTCGGTAAGGAGCAGCACAGGTATCTGGAGACTTTGTAAAAAAGCCATCTCCTTTATGGTTCAAAATGTTTCAATGGTTCCCACATCTGGGAACAAAGTCAGCATTGCAAGCGATAAGATTATGGGAAATAAAGCCATCAGCAACTTTACTGGTATGGAACCAATCATTCTCTACTTAAAAAGCAAGGGACTATATCACTTACATCAAATATCTGACTGGGTCACAAAAACGTAGGCATGGAAATGTTGGAGCTTCCCCCCCATCCCTGATCATCTCAAAGATTCCTTTAATAATTTTCAAAACCATCTCCACAACATCGCACCTATAACCAAAAATGGTGCTGACGGTTTCCGTTGGGATCCTATGGGTTCAAGCTATTCAATCCAGGCAGGTTATAATTTTTTGTGCAATAGGGATTTCCCCATTTCTCCTTGGACATATTGGAAAGCAACATGGAAAGCTAAAGCCATTCCCAAGGTTAAATTTTTTATATGGACCCTTTTAAAAGGGAAGACTCTCACCTCAGAAAATCTACAAAAGAGAGGCATCTTGGGCCCTTCTCAATGTCCGAACTGTCTTGAAGCTGAAGAGACCATGCAGCACCTCTTTATTTCTTGCCCTTTCGCCATCTCCTGTTGGAAAGGTATAGTTCCCTTTGTCCCTCTCACCTGGAATTCCCATCAGTCCATTGGCGAAGCCCTAAGCTTCTGGAAGAAAAGCTACCCATGGCCAAATAAGAAAAATAGCGTTGTCAAGAGGGTATGGGACGCTCTCCCTTACGCTCTCTTATGGAAACTCTGGATCGCAAGAAACTGCAAGGTCTTCAAGGGCCAGGAGACTTTAACCAGACACCTTTGCAACAAAGCCAAAAGTCTGGCTTTAGAAACCATAGCTGCCAAGAATCCTAAGAAAATCGACATGGCCAGCTTCTGTAGCGAAGAGAGAGATTTTATCAAGAATCCGATAAACAAGTGTAGTAACCTCTCTCCAGCAGTTAATTGCAATAGCTATTCCAATACCTCTGGCCATAACTAGAAAATAAGATTAAAATAGGGTGAATTCACTAAATGGATCTCCAACAGCAACACTCAGATCATCTTCTTCGATGCCGCCTCCAAGTCTAATCCGAGAGTTGTGGGAGCAGGGGGAATCATCTATTCACCTAAAGGAGACCCCCTTATTTCCTTCGAGTGGGGTCTGGGAAATCTCTCCAATAATAGAGCTGAGGCCCTGGCTCTCTATCAAAGTCTGCTCCAACTTCAAAACCTTGGAATTAAGGAAGCTTGGATTTTTGGGGACTCTACTATTATCATCAATCTCATGATTAGCAAGAGATTTCCCTCAAATATCCATATTCAGCGAATTATCAGTAGATGTCAAAGCATGATCAGCCAATCTGGGGAGATAAAACTCTTTCATGTCCTCCACACTTTAAACCGAGAAGCAGACAAGTTCGCCAGTCAAGCTTGTTCCAGAACCAAAGGGAACCTTTTCTGCAACAACAAAGTATCATTTCAATATCTTCCCTGATCTTCTTTTTGCCTAATGCTATTTCATTTAAGTTCATCTTCTGATCGACCTTTTCAGGAGCCCCCTGTCCAAATCCTCTGTAATTCTGATTTGGTTTCCCTCCTCTGCCGTTGTTGGCTTCAATGGCCTGATCTCAGGTGTTCTTTATCGTTGTTGATCTTCATTATATCGCCCTCCAATCCTACCACTCTCATATCCAAGTTACCATGGGAAATTATATGCTGGAGATCCTTATTGATTCAAGCGCAAGTTGCCACAGACTCATCGCATTGCCAGAGGATTCAGATGCGCGGCAGATCAGACTTTTAAATACAGATTAAGATGTTTTGCAAAGCTTGTTTTCTCCTCCTCCAATTTGTCCGGATTTATACTTGTATCAGTCTTCCTCAGGTTAAAAACCTCCGGAGAATAGCAATTTGTAGCAATATCGTCAAGGAGCAGCCACTTTCAAGCTCTAAGTCTGTACTTCTGGAGCTTTGCCTCCTTTTCTTTTTTGAATTATAAAACAGCAGCCAACTTCGTAAAATAAATAAATAAATAAATAAAAATAAAAAATAAAATAAAATAAAAAATTGGCCCTATAAGCTAATTTCTCCTATTGTTCTCCACAAAAAGTATCAAAATATATGAAAAATTATATAATGACCCATTTCAAATCATACATCCCCATGTGGGGAGGTTTTTGGCCCCTAATATATTTTACTAAGGAAGAGGAGAAAATTGTCCTCTACCTTTTCCCTAGAGTACCATATGGACTTACCCAAAAGTTTTTCTTTTAACCCAACTTGCTAGAGTTCATGTTGTCCCCGTCTAGTTGTCCTGACTTCTCCTACAAAGATACATCTTCTACTAATCTTGTTTGAGCTCCCAGTGTTAAGTCCTATATGGTAGGTAAGACTTATTAATTTCATGGTCCACCATGGGAGGCTTCCATGATTCTAGATTTTCCACATTCACTACCAGATAAATGTGCATAAATGGGGGTAGACTTAATCTATGGGTATTATCACCCTCTTCCGGCTCTAATGCTTCAAACATACCATTCCATAAATCCTTGATGTTATTACTAATACCCTGTATCCTTTCTTTGTTAAGATGCAACCAACATCTGTCCCCCACCTTGTATGCCTTTTCAACTTTGTGTTGATCACGTTAAGCCTTATACTTTTTCTATGACTTCTCCAATGTATCATATACTTGTAATTAAATTTCCTAGTATTATCAATGAATTTTTAAGCCTTAAATGCTCCTCTCAGAGTGTCTTCCCTCACTCCTCCTTGTTGTCCAACTACAACATCAAGGTGAAAGAGGAAAATATCGAAAGCAAGTTTCAAAAGAGGACATACTTATATAAGTGTGTACTACTTTATTATGTGAGTGTTGAACATAAATCAAATTTTCATCCCAGGTATTTCAATGATTCTAATTATAACCTCTCAAAATACAAACAACTCTCTTCAACTTGGTGTCCATCTTCTTGCAAAAGCATAGTCCAAAAGGCATTCAAATATCTAGTATAATATCCAAGATTATGTTCCTTGTTATCCTAAAGTGCACCCAAACCTTCTCAAAGAATATGTTTATTGTGTCTTGTTCCTTGATGGTGTTTTTACAAGGCGCAATAATTCACATATTACTAAGATTGTTATCTACCACAAATAGATAATCACGTCCTTTATTGGTTCTTTGTAAATACCTACAAAATCTATGGATATGCTTTCCCATGGTTTATAGGTGAGGGGTGGTATAAACCTTGCTTCATATTACTAGGTTTACCTATACAACAAAGTATACATTATCTAATAGATTGGGCCACATCTTCTTAGATTTCAATGCAATACACATGCCTTTGTAAGTTAGCAACTATCTTACCAACACCAAAATCCCTTACAACTTTGGAAGTGTGAGCCTCTTTGAGAAGCTACAATATTTCACCTTGAGGAACACATAAGCTTGTTCAACTTGTAAAGCAACCCATCCAAGAGATGATAGTTGGGCCTACTATCACCTCATTCTCCATGAACTTGGCCTTTTATCTAATGAAACACCTTTTTAAAGTCCTCATCTTCAATTTATTCCTTTGTTTTATACACCATGGGTGAAAGGGTCCATGTGCATATGAGTTTCTAAAGTTGTGATCTTAGATGTGGGTGGCCTTGAGAGCATAGATACCAACATGTTAGTGTGGCCCTCTTATATTTTATAATAATATGAAGTTGTTGTTAAAACCCATCCTCTAGTTGTGCTTTGGTGAAGCTTATTCTAGGTCTAAAAAAATTGCAGTGGCCATTGATTGATGTGGCTAATGGTCTCCCTTCCCATCAGATAGTGCTTCAATTCCTTAATAGTTTGAACTAGAGTATAGAGTTCCTTGTCACATGTAGGGTATTTTAGGACTTTCCATGAAAAATTTCAAAATGATAGCATGCCAACTTATCTCCTTACATTAACACTGCTCTCATATCACATCCACTTGCACTGTCTCCATTTTGAAAAGATTTTGCAATTTGGGCAATGGAACCACTTATGTTTGACTAAAATTTTGTCTCCACCCTCTAAAAGCTTATTATTTATTCCTTCCACACTGGAAACTCTCATTTCCTATTGTTGTGGCATAGAGTGGTGCATCTACAAATGAAAAAGATGCTATGAATTGACAATAATGGATTGCCTCCACAAATCTCCTAAACTTAATGACAATAGTAAGATTTGGCCACTTGGGGATTGCCTCCATATAAATAGGGCCTATATTAATTTTCCCTCCATCACATACCCCAAACAAACCAATGACTACTAAGTAAGCTCATTTTTTTGTGTGTAAAGTTCAACATTTTATTACTAAAGGAGAGCATTACAAAAGATGGTACTCTGAACTACTGGCTTTCCTGTAGGGAAACCATCCCAATAACACAAATTGAGTAGCCTAAGATTACATGTGTCTTGCTTGATAAGTTCAACGAACAAAAAGAAATAAGTGTCTGAGCACACACTAAACTTCAAGAGGTTATAGGAGTACTAGTTATGTTCTATAGAGCTATCCATATCGAGCCAAAACAAAAATAAACCACCCATGATAAATTAAGACGGGAAATATGACCATTTTGGAACCTGAAAGTTGTATGCACCAGGTCGTTGAGGATTTATCATACCAAAGAACTGCACCAGTAGAGCTTGAGCATCCAAGGCCCGTGAACCACACACTATAATTGTTCTTCCATAAGAGCATATATATCCAAGAAGGAGCCACGAACCATGAACCACAAGCTGTGAACAACGAGCTGCAATTGCCCTCTGACCAGAGCTAGGGCCTTTGACCACCACCTTGAGCTTGTAATCATTGTGAATTTCGCAACAAGAAAAGGACAAAGAAGACCTCCGAGCCTTCAATCATTGAGATGGAGCTAAGGTCCAAATTTGAGGAATGGAGCCACTGGAGACTAACCATTGATTTACAATGAGCCTAAGACTAGATCAAAATTGCCTGTGAATTGTGAAGAAGCAAAGAATCCTTCATGAAAGTTGAAACATGAAGGTAAAATTGGGAGGCCAACTGAGACTCGAAAGCCACCATGAGAACATGAGAGGTTGAAGGTGGCCAACTGATAGAAAAATACTGATGCTAATCCTCCGCCATTGAGAAGACCAGGCATACCAAGAAATGGTCCAACCAGAGAATGGGAAGAGACTATTAGCATGACAAGCATGGTGGCCTTGCATAGATGAGACAAAGGTAGAAGGAATAACTAATGTTGATGATCATCTTGCAAGACATTTAGATAGAAATAGAAACAAGTTTGAGGAAGGATGTCAGCTATCCATGATGCCACTTTTGTCCATATCTGAGATTAACCTCTTCATGCAATGATGACCTAGTGAGCCGAGAAATATCCTGTATACGACAACCATGGTCGAGTTAATGAGTTGATCACAAGTGAATTTAAAACAATGTGCAAATAGTTTAAATGATGGGTCAGGTGGTTGTTTCTTCCACTTGTCCCAATCATGATGGTAACAAATGTCAGGCTTAAGCACCCGTCGTGGGGGAAGCAAGTTCATATTTTTTAAGATTTCCTAGAAATTAATTATTTACAGGGTCTTAAGCTCTTATGTGAGATGTAAGAAATTCACTTCTCAAGTAGATATATAAACCAACATATTGTCCAAGTAGACTATCTGTAACACCCTCCTCCTACATCTACCCAAGTAATTGGCCAACTGGGGTAAACATGTGACAAGAAGTTACTATGATATGATTTGACTCCCTACGTGTCAGTTAAGGAAGTGTAACTGGTGAAACACATCATACATACCTTCCACATCAGTAACAGAACTACCAGGAGCCATCCAAACCACTCAAGCAACCTACCCCTGGGTCCGACTAAGTTTTTAGGACATTAAACCCTAGGAGGCTCCCTTGATATGGACAAGCATGCATCCAAGAGGCTCCAGATGCTCCCATAGCATGGGTGTGCATGCGTCTAGGGACTTTTCTCCTCAGCCCTGTGCCTGCAACTCTAGGATTTGTGCCACTTTTTCAAGCCCAAATCCTAGGTCACTACCCAAAACTCAATGACACCTTCATAAATGAATTTACACAACAAAATAAGGATAAATTTGCAAAAACATTGACAAGAATTAAACTCGACCCCTACTAGCCATGACAGGAATTTCATCAAACACATCAAAAACATAAAAGCTACAGGTCTTAACAGCAAAACTGAGCATAGGGGTCTCAAACTTATCTGACAATCGCTAAGAAACATCAATGCCTCAACACATTAGCTGCAATTTCATCTATTAGGCCATAGAGACATTTTTCATTCATTTACAAGTAAAAACATGATGAGAGCCATACATAGCCACTGCCATAATACATGTTCATAACCAGCATAATCACAACAAAAATACCAAGGAAAAAACAACCATATAATCCACATATAAACCAGTATAATACTCATGAATTAACAAGGAGAAATAACCTCATATTAATGATGCAAATGCCAACCAGGTTCAGGACTTCCACAAATCACCTGACCATAGACATGGCTAAACCAAATCTCTCTTCAGCCAGTCACCCCCGTGTCATATTCCAAGCATGAATGTGGGATCTCATACAACACATCAATCAAAACCATCTAGGGCTTCCAGAGGCCAAACCACCTCAACCCATCAAATAATGATTCCACCGCGTGGTCGAACATCACAAACCATCACCAGATTGCTCCCTACCAAGCCTTCCACGACTCTAGAGCATTTGTTCCAACCAAGGATGATCAATCGTTCCTTAGCCCCTTATTGGTAAGCTCATGATTTCAAGCTCCCTTCCTAAATCTTGAGAGTCGCTCATGCTTTTATCTTTATATAGTATGTGTCATCTTTGGGCATGGGGATTATCAATTGTCATGCAAAGGGAAGTGTGTGTCGCTTCAAGGGGAAATCTTTGTGAGAATGGGTTGTTCTCATCACATTGACATGTTTTTCACTCATTTCACACACTCTTGCACAAGTTTCGCCTTTATCCTCCCAAAGTCTGTCATTGGAGCCGCACTTGTCGTAAGCTGCCTCAAAGGTTATTGCATTAAGCGAAGTATGGTTTTATATGTTTTGGATGGTCTATGTTGTATCAGTAAGTGTTCAAGTGTGTGATAATAGTCAAATTATATCATTTTTCACATTGGTTCCATTGATCCCATGCTTAGCCAAATTCTGGAGTTTCCCTAGCAACCTTGCCTCATCCAACTTTCTTGAACTACACACTTCGCATATGCAACCCTCAAGATTCTCCCTTGCCTGCTGGAACTGCGCAATGCAGACAAATCCTAGCATCCCTTGGCATCCAAAACTGTACAGTGGCTTCCTCTAGTGTCCTTCCCTCATCCGGAACCCACTGTCTCCAAAAACTGCGAAGTTTTGTCCCTCAGACATCTCAACTGCCCAATCCACCTTGCCTCCTGAAACTGCACAGGTGTGTCCTTCCAGGGCCTTATCCCGCAGAAGCCACTTCCTACTTAAAATACGCAATTTTGTCTCTCAGTGGCCACTAAGAAGGATGACATGATATATGACTCTTAAGGAGCTGAGGAGGAAAGATAAGGAGACCAAGGAACCCAGGGTATGATAGAATATCGAGACCACATGAAGACTCCATTTGACGCATAACCCTTTGGAGGGTAGGTATGGAAAACAAAGCACATATTTTTGAAATACACCTCTTAATGAAGCATGAAGGACTGCTTATCATTGTCATATCATTATGCCTTCAATGAAATGCATGGTTGCAAGCACTGAAAGCCATTCCATGTGTTTCCTCTAAGTGTCTTGCTCCCTTTCGCTTGTTGGATCAATTGTCGCCATTTGGCATGTTTGGTTGTTATGTCATGTTTGCGAACCTTTACGGTGACCTCAAAGGTTGGTCTTTGTGTATACAAGTTGTCCTATCTATATAAACACCTATCACACTCATACACAAAGTTTTAAGCATTGTCGCACAAGTGTCGTCACAATCGTCCCAAGGCCTATCTCAAGTTTCGCACTCGTCGCTTTTTGTTCTAGGCAGTATCATAGGGGGTAATGTTTTATCTTGTTTTTTTGGTGGTCAATGTTGTCACGTCGTCGAAGTATGCTAAGTGTGTGATCACAATCTCAAGTTCCTCACAAGTTCACCTACCTCCCACACTTTGCCATTTTTCCGAAAATCTTCCCGATTGGGCAACTCTCTTTCGTCGGACCCCAACTAAACTGTGAACAGTGTAATCTGGCCTGAACTTCGCATTTCACAAGATAAATCATCAAGCTTTATGCTTGCCTGTTGGAACCCCGCAATGCACATAGAACCAAGCCTACCTTTCCTTCCAGAACTATGCATAAGTGCCTCCCCAATGTCCTCCCTCAGTCGGGACTCACTGATCTCCAGAACTACGTAGACATGTTCTCCCAGACCCCTATGCTGCCCAATCTTGCCTTGCCTCTTAAAACTGCGTAGACCTGCCTCCCAGGGTCCCATCTTGCAGCAACCATTGACGGTCTCAACTGCGCAATCTTGTCTCCTAGTGGCCTTTATGCAATTTTTCCTGGGAAGTGAAGACTGTTCTCAAGAGTTCCTGGAACTGTCACCTCCCTCCCTGTCACCTGGAACTGCACAATGCACAATTATTGGGCCCTCTTTCTGAGTCTGTCACTTGTCCCAGGCTCAGTCCATGGATAATAGTGCATCATTCTAAACTAGGGAGTTTTTGGATTTGATGTTTTCTCGTCATGAGTGAATTGTAGGAACATGTACATTGTTAGATCATGGCGAGATGATGAAGAAGGAGAAGAAGGAGCAAAGATGCTAGAATACTCACTTACAACTTGATGGACAAAGAAGCTTATCAAGTACAATCAAAGGGAACACATGCATGCAACCATCTCTCAAGAACAAAGATCATTGAAGACCCTACATCATCAAGCTATGCGAAGGAGAAGAGAAAGCACATCCAAGAACACATCTATCACTCAACAACAACAACGGCTTGACATCACCACCTCAGCAAGCTAGTCCATGTCAATAGTGTCATGTCAAGTCGTGTCATGAGTTTTCAAAGACCACATCACTATTATGGGACATGTCTATTATAAACCGAATGTAATGTAAAGTGGAAGTCCAATGGACACACATGAATATGAAGAGTCATGTCAGTTAAAAATTCATAGGAAGTTGAACAGTCATGAGGGTAGTCCAAGAATCACAAGGGTCAAGCATCACCCTTGGTTATATATACCCCCCTCATTGTATGAAGAAGGAATTTTCACCTTGGCTCCTCCCACAAAGCATAGAGAGTTTCAGTCAATTCTTTGAGGAGCGAGGAGTGGCTTCAATGTCCCACTATTGGGGCTAGTGATGTATGATGTAAATATGTGTCTTGGAACTTTTTCTTAATACAGAAGCATGTTCAGGCCAACACGTTTCCATGCATGACTTATGGATGTTTATAAGACTATTCTTTGAGCATTTGTAATTCATGTTTGTTTCACATGTACTAGGATAATTAAACTATTTTGGTTGTTTTAGTGTTTACCTTGTTGGGAATGTGTTGTATTGGTTATCACTGTTGTCTCATCCTTGTGGACTACTCTACAGGATACTAGACAAACCTTTCTCACTCATTGGTTATAACGACTGTCACATCCGTTGTGGACTATTCCATTGGATGGTGGATGGATCTTTCCCTGTACTTTGGTTTTAACAACTGCCGCATCCACTGTGGACTATTATGTTGATGCTGGACAAACCTTCCTAGTTCATGTGCATCTCTTCCTGGGTGGTACTATTACCTCTCACTTAGAGGTTCACTTTTCTTCCCCCTTTTGCAGTAAGAGAACCTTGACACATTTGTGTTGCACACTCACCAGGCACACTTACCTTGTTGTTTGAAGATCCCATTGCATCACTCTCCCGTGCTGACAGCGAGAGCCAAGGCAGATCTTTGAGGATTCAACAACTGGGCCTTTATATCGGATGGGACTCCTACACCAAACGGTGTGAGGTTTAGTTGGGACTTCATATCGGGGAGATCCCCTTGGTTGACGAATTTCCAGCACCGTTAACAAGCTCCAGGACTAGTAACTCAACCCACAACTGTCATCAGGCTCTAGAGAATTTGTCCAACCAAGGCTCCAGGACCAGTAATTCAAGGCTCCAGGACAGAGCGTAACAGAGGTCAAGAATGTGGTTGTATGCGTGATCAAGACGAAGAAGGAGGTAATAGAATGAGGAAAAGCAGTGTAAATGAAACAAATGCTTATGACTGTCACCAAGATGAAAACTCATTAACCTAATCTACCTGAACTCAATGAACAGCAAGATAAAGCGTATCAAGGAATGTGCATGAAGCAGTTATGAAGGTGTATGGTGCAAGAGTGAAGTGCATGGAAGGATTGATCATAACCGAGACTATGTTGCAGCATGTATAACGTGAAGAACTGCGTATTATTGTGGCTGGTATGGGCTGCACTCCAATCTCCAAATGGAGATGGCAGTGGAGACTTTCTCAACCTTTTTTGCTGGAGCTCCAATGTATTATCAACCTGCTAATCTAACTACACAACCGAAATCAATTCAACCATAAATTAGTCCTATCTATGCTCATGAAAACGACTAAATTACCAAACTGTGAATTCGAATTGCATGTGGAAATAAATGAACTCAAGGTGCTGGAACGAAATGCAAACACATTACAACACTGAGGAGATCTATTGCTCTCAGGTTGGGCCCTAACCTGAGAGCTATAGCTCCTTGAGAAAACACAGAACTAGCTCAAAATCTGCCTTCTTTATTCATAATCTGATATCATGCCAAATTGGCTTACAAAAGGAACAAAGACCGAGCTGTGCTCAAAAATTACAATAGTAATGCGAGAGTTTCAACAACCTGTCAAAGGCTACGGCCTCCATACGTATGCAAAACGATCATCCAACAAGTGTCCTTGATTTTAGGAGCTCGGCTGTCCAACTGAAGTTTAACTTGCTGATCCTGTAGGACAGTCATAATTGTTGTTCCTGTAGAGCAGTTATAACTATTGTTCCTGTAGAACAGCTGGCTGCTTCTAAGCTCGGTGGGGAGATGGATTGGAGCTCGGAGTTCTTGGTGGGAAACACGAGGAAGGTCCCAAGACTGTGGACATCCTCTCCTAAAAACCAGCAGTGCCACCTCCTTGTCTCCTTGTCTCCTTTTCACGTGGTCTTTTCTCCCTTTTAATGCAAAAACCTGAAATCATAATGCATTAGTCACGTAGATAAAGTGTCTACCCTTCTTCCTACAAACAACACGAATAAACTAAGAAATGCATGCATAAGCAGTAAAAAGTGAATGGTTTGAGAAAAACAAGTAGGCCAAATGAGCCCAAATTATACCAAAAATTGGGGCTCATCATCACCCCCCAGCTAAACTATTTGCTCATCCTTGAGCAACCTTGCCCTGGCTCCTCGTCTTTGGCCGAGAACTAGAGCCCAGAGCATGCTTTTCCCCCCTTGATTTTGGTGGCTCTGCCTTTTCTGCCGAGGGTGGTGCTTCTTCCTTTCCCATTTTTGGTGGCCCTGCCTTTTCTGCCCCTGGTGGTGACGAAGGGGATGCTTCCTTCCCCTTTCCTATTTCCTTGAGTCGAGCTTCGGAAGGCGACTGGACTATCTTTCGTGTCCAGGAAGTTATTTTTGGGCTCCCCTTTTCGGGGGTGGCTGATGTTTTAGAGGGGGTCCTTGCACTGGGTGAAGTAGGGACATCCCCCGAAGTGGTTTGGCTGCTGGGTGGAGGCTGTGGCTTTCCCGTGGTCATCCTCTTGCTTCTCCTGGCTTCAGATGGTAGAGGGGTCTCCCTCTCCCTTTTGTCTTTTGGCTTAGGTGGCGTATTGAGGCCCGCTAATACAGCTGTTGCCTCCCGTGCCAGAATATCCACCTCCTTTTCTTTGGTTTTTACCTTTTTGGGGCTTCCTGTAGAAGCCTTTTCCTTCAGCACTTTTGGGCTTCCTGTAGAATACCCTTTCTTGACCGGTTTTGGGCTTCCTGTAGGAGCCTTTTCCTTTAGCAGCTTTGGGCTTCCTGTAGGAGTCTTTTCTTGAGTCTTTGGGCTTCCTATAGAAGCCTGTGTCTTTGTTTCCGGACTTCCTGTAGAAGTCTGTTCCTTAGTGATTTTTGGGCTTCCTGTAGAAGCCTGCTTCTGTTTTCCTGTAGCTACAGGTGTCTCCGTCTTTGCTTGCTTGCCTGCCTGAATTTTGCTTTTTGCTTTGGTTGCAGGTGCTGTTGAGGTACTTGGGCTGACGTGGACTACCTTAGCTTTGTCCATTCTGCCTTTCATCCTTTTTTCCCTTGCTGACAGAATTGGTGTGCCACCCTTTTCTTCGTCCTTCTTTTCCTCAGCCATTGCTTCTTTGTCTTCACTGCTGGAGGAGCCACCATCTTCAATCAACATTTTAATGTCCCCATCTCGTGTTAGATTCCTAAATGACTCCCAGGAGAGGGGAACTTTATACGAGTGCAGTGCATCCTCCACAAGCAATTTTATTAACCCATGGTGGGCTATCTGATCATGTATGCCCTCTCGTAGCTTTGTAGCACACTCCATTAGGGACTGCAGGAGATAATGAGGGATGCTCAGTTTTTGCTCTACAGGAAGGTCAATTCGGTGCCTCAACTCAGTGAGTAACCGAAAGTGATATGCATACACGATGCTGAACCGGCCTTCACAAGTAATATATTTCATGATTTGCAAACTGACTTCATTCCAAGGTGGTGATAAACTCGTTCTTCTCACCCCGTTTTTATCCTCCGAGAATTCTTCCTCAGGTGGAAAGAATTCTTTCTTTGCTTGCTGGCTCTGCTTCCGCTCTTCTTTATCCCACGGCAGACCCATGGGCAGTTCTGTGATCCGACTTATATGTTCTGGGGTGAGTTGGAGGCTTAGACCTCTGAAGCTTACTGTGGCCAGTGTCTGGGATTTAGGCTTCAATGCCTGCAAGAATTCCTCGGCTACTTCATCATCGTAGCCCTGCAGCTTATCACAAAAAGGCATCCATTGTGCTCTGGTGAAGAGCTCTACCACTGCTGGATTTCTCCTTAATTTGGTGGAATCTGTGGGTTCCCGCCTGATAAACCCACCCGGCATGATGAACACGGGGGTTTTGACTAAAGGTGACAAATGCAAAGGAGATTCGGTCTATTTTAGGCAGAGCATGCATACAATTCACGAAACACAGTCTAATTATACTGTTATCCTGTAGAAGCGATAGTATAGGCATAGCAAACCGATATTTTTATGACCAGACTGTGAATAATGATCTTGCCACCTTTGAAAGCCAATTGCGGAAGGAGTTTCAGGGTTACCTTTTTCTGCCACCTTTTCTTACGTGAGGAATTCACCTTCGTGTAGAACCGCGTTCCTGTAGAGACTGCTTCCTGTAGGACTGCGTTCCTGTAGAAACTGTTCCCTGTAGGACTGCGTTCCTGTAGAAACTGTTCCTGTAGGAGCAGTGTGCAAACTTCGGGGAGGACTGTAGTTGGCCAGCGGTCGAGAGGTGCTTCACCGGTGTTCTGGTAGCCGAAAGCTCGGCGTATCAACGTTTAGAGGAAATCAGAAGAGCCACTCGAGTTTTGAAGTGGAGGTTGATGAATACATGCGCATAATCTAGCCGATTAGATTTTGAATCGGCGCAGCTCGTGGCGTGGGGGGTGAGCTGTCCCCGCCGGACCGTTGGGCGACGTCACCCATCATTCACCTGCATATTCACTCGCTGCCGCATTCATTCCCACAGATCTGCCGCCGCCCTTTTCGGTTAAACTCGTTTCTCGGCTGACGGGACTATCCTCACGTGCGTGCTGCGTATTTTCTTTGTCGTGGCTGCCACCCAAGCATCCGACTATACCATAATTGGCCGACGTGGCCAGTCAACTGGTCATACGGCCGCTCAACCATTCATTTCTACGCCATGCAAAACAAATCAAAGTAATACTCATGCGATTTGGTGGAAGGAAAGGTTGAGACACTTACCTGCGCACGGCTGCACACGATTTTTTGGTTTTTGGACGACGGGGAGCGGATCTACCTGCTGCATGCGGCTTACACAGTCCCGGAGGCTCGTGGTTACAGGATGTTGGCGATGGAGTGGATGCTCTGGTTGCCTGCGCCCGTGTTTTGCTTGCAGAGGGCGGTGCTGTGAATGGTATCCACTCATGCAGGTTTGACTGTTACAGGATTCCCGCGGGGTGCCTTGTAACAGTCTCGCCTCCTTGGGTGCATGCTGCACGACGATGGATGGAATCTTCTGATCACGCTCCCGGAGCTTCTGATGCTTGACATGGATGTGGTATGAGCTCTCGGTGCTTGCTTTTCTTTGACAAATGGCTTTACCACGAGAACTCATTGATCTGGTTTGCTGGTGCAGGGATCTTGGTTGCATAGCGACGAGGATGGTGGAGCAAGGTTACAGCAATGTTCAGGGGTGTCAATCAGTGGCATGCATGCATCCAACCCATTCCTCAGCCGCTAGATCTCCATTTGAAACAAATTTTTGGCCGTCCCAGACTTCTACAGGAAGTTTCCTGTAGACACAGAGCTTCCTGTAGAAAGTTCGGCCTTCCTGTAGAAAGTCTGCTCTTTCCTGTAGAAAATTCGCGCCTTCCTGTAGAAAGACTGCGCCTTCCTGTAGAAAGACTACGCCTTCCTGTAGAAAGACAGCAGCTTCCTGTAGAAGATTCAAACCATGATAAAATTGCACATACCTTGAAAAACATGGGTGCTCTTGGAGGAGGTACTGATGAGGTTCCTCGACAGCATGATAAGGACCCTTGGCTGTGATTGAAGAGGCTTCTTCTCCTCCATAGAACATCTGCAACTTGCATGCAGTTTTCATATTGTGCTTATTATTTTTCTCTCTTTTTTCTTCTTCTTTTTTTTTTTTGAAAAGATAACAGGGGCGCCCCCAAAGAGGTTTTCACCCTTGCTACCTACCCTGAGCGCCTCAGAGAGGTTTTCACTCAAGGATCTTTTTCAACCTTTTCTCTTCTTTTTTTTGAAAAAGCAATAGGAGCGCCTCAATGAGGTTTTCACCCCTACTACCTGCCTTGGGCGCCTCAGAGAGGTTTTCACCCAAGGATCTTTATTTTTTCTTCTTTTTTCTTTTTTTTTTTTCTTTTTTTTTTTCAGATCTTCTTTCAGGGTGTGCTAGAGGCAGAGGCAGAACCCTTCTCTATGACCAATACAGATTTCTCCATAGTTTTGATAAACTCTTGTCTTGAGATAGGTCTCCTGTAGATCTTCAATCGATGCCCATTGACAAGCATGGGAATGGCTTCCTCATCAATGGTTCGAATGAGGACAGATCCATTGTCATGGCATTGTTCCACTACATACGGTCCCAGCCATCTGGTTCTCAACTTCCCCTTGAAGTCTTTGAACCTGGAGTCATACAACAAGGCCCAATCTCCCGGCTGAAATTGCTTGTCATGGAGATGTTGGTCATGCCACACCTTCCTCTGAAGTTGAACCACTTCTGAGTGAAGGAGGGCCTGCATGCGGTGCTCGTCCAGGCCATTCAGTTGCAGTAGCCTTTCTTGCTGTGCATGGCTGAGATCTAGCTCCAGCTGAGCTGCCATCCTCAAAGTGTTATACTCAAACTCAATGGACAGCAAAGCTTTCTTCCCATAGACCAGCTCATATGGTGTGAAACCGGTGGTGGTCTTCCAAGTGGTGTTGTAGGCCCATGTGGCCTCAACCAGGCGATCTGCCCAATCTTTTCTGCTGCTGCTCACCACTTTGGTCAAGATCCCTTCTAATGCTCTGTTGGTGACTTCCACCTGCCCATTTGCTTGAGGATGATAGGGAGTGGAAGTTCTATGCTTGATCTTGTGATGAGCTAGGAGATCTTCAACCAGGTTGGAGGTGAACTGGCTCCCTTGATCGGTGACCAGCTCTCTTGGATAGCCAAACTTATAGAAGATGTTCTCTCTTAGGAACTCGGCCACCTTCTCTTCAGTTGCTGCTTTGATTGCTTTAGTCTCTGCCCACTTTGTCAAGTAGTCAGTACACACAATGATGTAGGATCTTTGCCTTGAAGAGGGATTGATTGGACCCACAAAGTCCATGCCCCACTTCTCAAATGGCTCAAGAGTCACTTGAGGTTGGAGAGGCATCTCATCCCTTTGGGTCGGTTTCCCCATTCTTTGGCATTGGTCACACTGACTGACATATCTTCTGACATCTTGATGAAGTGTGGGCCAATAGTAGCCTGCCTGCAGGATCTTGAAGGCAGTTCTCTTTGCTGCAAAATTCCCTCCACAAGGCCCATCATGACAAGTGAGGAGGATATCAAAGACTTCCTCCTCCCTTACACAACGCCTTAAGATCTGATCGGGGCCAAGCTTGAACAGATTGCCCCCGATCCAAGTAAATGAGGCACTTTTTCTGATGATTCTGCTCTTCTCTTTTGAAGAGAGGTGCGGAGGGAACTGAGCTGAAACAAGGTAGTTTGCTATATCAGCGAACCATGGAGAGAGTACTGAGATAGCAAACAGATGCTCATCAAGCATCTGGTCATCCACCGTCCCATCTTCATCTGCAGACAAATCCAATCTAGACAAGAAGTCAGCAACAACATTTTCTCTACCTGGTTTATCAACAATGGTTAGATCAAACTGCTGCAATAAAAGTAACCATCTAATGATACGAGCATTCACATCTGGTTTATTCATTAAATATCTAATAGCAGCATGGTCAGTATGTACAAAGGTCTGGTAACCAGTAATATAATGTCGGAACTTGTTCAATGCATGGACCACAGCCAAGAATTCCTTCTCGGTTACAGTGTAGTTCAGCTCAGCTTTGGACAAGTTTTTGCTAACAAAGTAAATGGCATATGGAAGTTTCTGCTCAACTTGTCCTAAAGCTGCACCTATGGCTTTGTTCGAGGCATCAGTGTGGATGTGGAAAGGTAGGGCCCAGTTTGGACCTCTCAGGATTGGGGCTGACACCAACTTGTCCTTCAACTCATTTAAAGCCCTCTGACAATCGTCAATCCATTTAAACTCCACATCTTTTGCCAACAAACCAAACAATGGCGAGGCTAGCTTGCTGAAATCTTTAATGAATCTCTGGTAGTATCCTGCTAATCCCAAGAAACTCCGGACATCCCTTACCTTTTGAGGAGGTGGAACCCCTCTTGATAAGAGCAATTTTGTTAGGATCCACCTGCAATCCTTGGGAAGAAATGGTATGGCCTAGCACGGTCCCCTCAGTCATCAGGAATTCACATTTTTCAGGACTGAGGGACAGGTTCACCTCGGTGCATTTGGTTAGGACTTTCCCCAGGTTGGACAATGCTTCCTGGAAGTTGGCCCCATATGGAGTAAAGTCATCCATGTATATTTCCACTGCATCATGGACCAGCTCCGAGAAGATGCTCAAGACAGCTCTCTGAAAGGTAGCAGGAGCATTGCATAGCCCAAAGGGAAGGACTCGGTAGGCAAAGGTACCCCAAGGACAAGTGAAGGTGGTCTTATCTTGGTCTTTCGGGCTGATTTGGATTTGATTGTACCCGCTAAACCCATCCAGGAAAGAGAAGAACTTCTTTCCTGCCAGTCCATCTGTTGTAGGGAAAAGTATCCGACTCGGATGACCCTATCCCACTCTAAGGGTGATAGTACCTCAGCAACAACTGTAAAGCAAACTACTTAAGGTTTACTTCTTTATGAAAGCAAAAGAGAGTGGAGAAATGCACTAACCGTTGCCTTGCGCTTAATGTCGAATCCAAACTCTTTTCTTTGGCGCTTGCTCCTAGCTCCTTGCTCTTTTGTTGGCCCAGCTACAATGAGATCCTGCAAAATAACAAAGAAGGAAACTACAAGAGGCATGCAATCATAAATGGTTCAAGGATTAGTGTAAACCAAATATACAATTATCACAATATATCATTGAAACAAGAGCATATAGAAGAACCTCAATAGCTTTTATTAATGAAGAAGTAAAGGTTCTGAGAGCGTTACAACCATTGAAGGCCCCAATCCAGCAACACCTCCCAGCAGAAAGAATTTCTCCTCTTCACCTCTCTCAAGCAATCACCCAATAGCTCTATAGTGAAACCAACAGCATATCATTACTTTGCACAAAATTCCAGCCTCCTGAGCTCATAGGAGAGAGCTCAATATATAGATGAATTGAGAAAGGATGAGTCAGCTTGCAACTGATGTGTAGCTGCCTTGTGTCCTCTCTCTCTTCAGTTGATCTTCAGTTCTTGAGTCCACTTGGAGAACCTTGCTTCCACTTGGAGAAACAAAGCCTCTGACTCATCACAAGGCGAAATCCCTGATCCAAGTGTCATTTTTGGAAGATTCCAGAGCAATGACTCAGTGTGCCACTTGTCCCATCTCGCTCAGCGCAGGTGGCCTTTGTTCCACTTGATTTGCAACGCAGGTACACCATGGAGGATCTGAGTTTCAGCGCAGAAGCCTAGTGGAGCACCTGCTTTGATTTCAGGATTGCTTGTTTTTGAGTGTTTTCAGGTGGAGAACTGATCTGAGAGCTGTTGGTTTGCTGACCTTGTTCCTCTAGGGGTAGGAACATCATGTTTAGGGAACTTTGGATCCCCTGGATTATTGATAATTCATGCTTGTTGATGTAAGGCACAAAATTGTCTATAACAGATGCCCCCTAAAGTATGAGGTCGTTTATCGGGTGAAATGCTTTATTGAGAGGATCCAAAGTTCATTCAATCTGCTGAGAAGTGTCCTGTAATAAGATACAATACAATACATTATTTTTCATACATTTTCATGATCTAGCTGAGGCGGGCATTCCCATGCTCAGCTTTATAAATACATTTTGGTACATAGAACAGACAATCGTCTGATTGTAGACTGATAATTTTCTGCTGAAATTATCATCCTTTTGAGAAGGATGATCATCTGTTGTAATGATGTACATATCAAATGTCTTTATGTCCTGAATATATATCGCAGCCCGGATGGATGAAACTAGATCCGGGGTCTTCAATCTCTTCCGATCTTCACTCGATGTACAAGTCGATCCATGTGAGAATTTCTTGAAGTCGAACATGGAAAGACATCGCTTGATTACCGGTCAATGATGTAAACCGTTAACAAGCACGAGAGGAATCACCGATAAGGATGATGACCCTCAAGGTACGGCAGTACAATTCACATGGTGGGAATAAAGGACTTGGCGTCGACCACCATGCAAAATCTTCTGGTCGAAGGTCATTGATGTATACCTGTCGCCGGAAGTGAGAAACTTGCCATTGAGGCATGCAAGCTTCGAAGTACTGAAGGGGGTGTTCCTAGATCAACTCCTTGGATAATGAGCTGATGTCGACAAGGAGCGATCCGTCAAAGGAGGGCCTTAATGAATCCCACATCAGTGACACGGAACGAAGCTAGTGATTGTGATGAGGTGAAAACAAACTGTGATGTATGATTCAGGGTGGCGGCCATGAAGTGGATGAAGGATAATGTATGGCAGTGGATGGGACACGGTTGACTCTTTGCAGAACCACATCTCTTGAACATATAACGACACTGATGTGATGGATTGGTAGCATTACCCCAATTGTGGATAGTGTGGCGAGGACCATGGTTATGAGACCGGTGAATGAAACAGCCCAACCCGATGTGATACGGAGGACAAAGTGTCATGTTCAAGAGCGACTTGCTACCATTAATGCTGTGAGGTTCTCCCAATTTTTCCCCAGTCATTGCTGACCAGTACCTCTTTATTTTTGTCAAGCTTGAGGAGGATAACATATGCTTGTTCTATAACCTGCCCTTCGGGCAAGCCCATCGCTATGTTTTAACGAGCCTAGCGATAGGGAAACTCGTTCTCGTCTAAAGACAAGTTTGTCGCTATTTAATCATTTTAACGAGTCTAATGACAAGGAAAACTCGGTCCTTTTCATTTTTAGAGAGTCTGAAAAGGTACGGAAAGTTAACTCCAAAATTCCTTTTTCGTCATCTAATCCCTTAAGTCCGAAAAAGTATAAAACAATACAAAAGGGATGAATTTTCGATTTCTTTAACGAGCTGAACAAAACAAGCGCTCGATCTTTTTGTGCAATAATCCCTCAGGTCCAAAAAGATTAAAATCTAGAGGAGGGATAGCTCTTCCGGTCCTTTTAACGAGCTGGAAGGCCAAAACTCGGCAAACTTTTCATATTTTACGAGTCAGTGAAAAGAGCTCAAAGAAGACTCGTCTTTTGAGCAACGAGTGATAAACAGGGATAGCAGTAGATTCCAGGTACAGGTTGGAATTTTCCAATCACGGTGTTATCACAAAATCACAACTGAGGGCTGCAATCAAGCATGATTTCATGTAACTATTTCAACCAATCTTTAGACCAAAGATTAGCCTCTTTGATCAGAGAGGGCTCTCTCACAATTCTTGATAAAATACTTCAAACACTAGATGGCTAACTCTTTATTCACTTATGAAAGCATAACTGGTTGGAAACACATCAAACTGGCTCTCATTGGGCTATGGAGTCTATAATATCAAGTAAACAAGGAAAACACAGTGACCTCATGGAAATCAAGGCTCTTAGCATTACATGTCAAACATATTCCACCAACACATAGCTTGCTGTATACACAGGAAGTCAGAGCATATAATTATGAATTATGAGTGATTGCATACAACAAAACCATAAAATAACATAAAGTATAACACATCATCACTACATTTGACCATGACAATCCTTCGAGAATCTTGAGAAGAGAATAACTCTGTTTTACTATTACTGTCAAAAAGGTCTTACAATGGCCCAAAACAACACTGTTTTTCTATAAAGTATCCAACCCTTTCTACATTCTAACTTTTTCTATTTATATGAATACATTCCTCCCTTTCTAGAGGGAGCTCGAAAACCCTATTAACTACTCCTACATGCTACTAACTAATGCATTAATTACAAACATGCTGGGCTGTAATTACATAAAGCCCTAATCAAACTAAAACACTAATTCTTTTCTCCTCGCAGGCTTGATGCTTTCTTAGATGCTGGACAGCTGTATGATTTCCATTATGGCTAAGATATGTTAAGGGAGCATTCACCGAGCAAGCTGGTCTCGGATGCTAGCTGTAAGACAGCTTATTAATTGATAAAATTAATCATCCTATATCCACGGTCCCCTGTCTTCCATTCCTCTTCATCATTTAAAGACCACACTCCAAGTTCTTTGAACCTTCAATTAACAACGCATAATCACCATATGCTATATGATCTAGATACTTCAAGGACCAACAGGTGTATCAACCGAACATTCTGGTAACCCCACCAATACCCTAGTAGCTCGGTCATAAATTGCCTTTGAGAAAACTTTATGAAAATAAACAAAATATTTTATTTTCCCTTCAAGACCTACACCTGTCACTGTTTGAGTTGTTATGAAACCCATGTATGATCTCCCTGCCTGAGTTTGAGACCTTCTTTTACCATTAACTGACCTCATCATCAAAATTCATTGTTTTTCCACAAAACAACATTCTACAGCAGTTTCGTAGCGCGCTACGAAACTGCTGTAGATGTCAAAACAGAACCTATATATCTTTGAAGCGTTTTCTGCTTAAATTCATGATCTCTTCAGACATCTGTACAGCTATTAGGAACCTAAATAGTTTTAAGAAGATGAAGCTTGCTTCTATCATTACATATCACAGCCAACTTGATTAGCATCAAACCAATAAAAAGCTTCATAAATCCCAACTGGAACATAAAGTCACTGGAGTATTCCTTGCTGTCTTCAAATCTTCAAATGAGGTGGTCTTTTTCAAAGTACAGATCTTAAAGTTGGAAGAATTCAACACTTGGACATTAAGCTCCTTAGGATTATCAAACCAAACTATCTCACCCTTTGCAATTTGACTGGGTCTACATATATTAACTTCGGCTTGTCTGTCAGAATCAGCTGCATCTTTTTGTTGTAAAGTTTCCGAATTTTCTTAACCAATGAAACCATCACAATGAACTCCCCTGGATCTAGAAATTTCTCCCATTTAGAGTCAAAAGCATCGATAGTATAAAATTTAGCCTTGTGCTCCTAATTCTCTACTGTCACTGATTTTCTTTTGGATGAAGGATTTGATGAAGATATAATTCCTACAGGGACTCTGTTTTTTATGCATAGAACCTAGAAATCAAAGCTGCAATGTGGGCACTAGCAACTTTATCTCTCAATGGATCCACAATAACATCAGAGATATTCTAGATTGAGGCAGCGCATGTTATAGAACTCAAAAGGCTCGGCAAAATATCCTTTAAACCAATCTCACGAATAAGACAACAAATTGCTGAAGTTCACACTGAAGTTCAGTACTTTGCATCTCCATTTGAAGTAGCATCTCCATCTTTGCATGTTAATACTTTCCTAACTGCATTTGCGAGGTCTGTCACGTAACTGTCATTGCAACCTATCTCAAGTAGAGCTGTCTCTAGTTGAAAGAGATATTCAATGTTAGGCCTGGAAGGACTCACAACTTCAACAATTTGATGAGCCATCATTTCCAATGGTACAGGGTCCAGGTAATTTTAATTCGAATTCTTGTCTGTTGATGCAATGTACACAAGGACTCCAGATATAGCTGGCTCTCTCTATTGAATCCTTTTCAAAATAGAAATCAACGTAGGCCTTTTGGTCATATTCCTTCTCTCTCACTTCTAGATAAGATAAAGCAATATCTTCAGCTTCCTGTCCAGAAACCCTGTAAGCAACGCCTCGACTGATGTGGCCATCGTGAGGCTCGAGTGTAACAGTCCTGCCGGGATTGGCAGGGGTTCCTCTATGGTCTGTGCTCCCTTGATGGAAAAGACGACGGTAGCCTTTGATGAAACCAACTCGTTGTTTGTCATAGCGGAAACCCGCCTTCCATATTATGGAACCGTAACCAAACACCGACAGAACCATCTTCTCCGCCTTGCCGTCAACCTCCCTCAATTCTACAGCCTCCAGGGGATGCCATTCAATCTTTCACGGATGCCATTCACTAGTGCACTCATCTTTTAACGACATCAATCAATATCATTCCAGCTTTTGCGCCACATCTCTATCCCAGTGTCACTAACCATGGCGGCCTTATGGCAATCAAATTCTTTATAAAGCTACTTGACACTTGGCATTAATCGCTTAGGACTGGGTGTGTTTTCTGCAGCATCAACCATATGAATCCGGTGATCTCCACTATTCAATTGTGGGCCCACCCTCTTCTTCTCTACTGGCCGGCCATCGATCTAGTAGCCAAAAGTATTAGTGTAGCACCTGTAAATTCACAAACTAATGTCCGCGTACCATTATCTATCAAACCTTCTCTGCTTTTTCTAACACTGGACCATCCTTTGTTGCTGCTTTGTCCAAAAACCTCAAAACCGGAGTATGAGCAATGGGGAATCTGCCTTTAGCAACATAGGCTTTGGGGTCAACCTCATGAAGTTCCGTGGGATCCGACGGCACATTAACTCTCCATTTACGAACTACTGCAACAATTACTTGAGCCATGCGATCGAATGGATTCCCATTCTGAACTTTGTGTCTGTAAAATGGAGTACCTATTAAGAATAGTATGACAGATATAATCAATCCCACCGTGGGAATAGCATAACCCACAGAGAATCCCACACGGTCCTGGAACTTGGAAGCTTTCTGACCGAAGTTGGAGCCCGGTGTGCATTCTGGCGGTCTCAGAGATTGCAATGAAACCGCCAATGTCAAAATTACCATCCCCGCAATATAGACGAATGAAAACACTGTGAATGTCCAATAGCGTCCCCAGTGAGTATCTGCAATATAGGCGCCGATGACAGGGGTGATCCAGATTGTACCAGACCAGTTAGAGACATTCGATGACGAGCTCACAGTATCTTCATGCAACTTATCTGTCAGGTAAATCACCAAATTGGAGGCAATCCCATAATAAGCCATCCTTTCGAAGACCTCATAGGCAACGACGAAGGAACAAGCCTTCCATCTTCCAGTTTTGGACCTGAGAACGGGCCTGCCTTTGAGATCGACAGAGCCATCCAATGCAATTAATCCCTGAGACTCCATATTAAAACTCTCTTGGTTTTCATCTCCGGCCATTGCTGCTTTGATGAGCGATGTTCAACAGAATCTTCAGTGTTCACTCCTGCTTATAAGTTTTCTCTGTGTATGACTCACGTGCTACTCCATGTTAAAACTCTGTTATTTTCATATCTAGCCATTGCTGAATGCTTGCACTAATCAGCTTGTAAGCTTTTATGAGTGATGGAGGCCAAAAACTTTGAAGTGCTCGCTCCTCCTAATACTTTCTTTTGTCGGTGTGGACCATGTGCCCCTTCACACCCAGATGACCCTTCCTACATTTTCGCTGGGGTTTACAATATCAATATCAGATATAGCTGGCCATGACTTCTTAATTAGTTGAAACTTGCCCATTGTTATGGTCATGGGTGTGTAGCACCCTTTAGGTTTTTTACTACATGGAATAAGGATAAATTTTACCTTCAGAATTGGTAATATTGATGAGAATACCAGCATATGAATTCGGTCTTCTTGTGTTTTAGCAATTGTCATTTGGGTCTCCTCTGAGAATTCAAACAAATCCCCAGTTTCGTAGCACGCTACGAAACCACGCAAACAGGTAGCGCTGCGAAACTGCTAAACAGAATTCAGGCGCTGCGAAAACACCCTGCCTTTTAGATATGCTAAAAATTTTTGACAACAGCATTTTCAGTGATAACAGTGGCTCCACTAGGGATAGTGTGCCCTTGTGGTGCGCTAAGAACACGCAGCTCCAGTGCCTTACCCATTTGTGACAAACAGAAATTTGCTTGACAAGCATGACTGTAGGAGAAAGAAACTAATGCTACTGAAAAATAAATGCTCAGCTAACCTTGAGCTTATTTGCAATTTATCTACCTACCTACCCTAACCATTCAAACTTCCCTCAGCTCAATCAATATGAAACTTCCAATGCAGCCAATCATTTGCTTTGTCTGACATTTGATTTCTTTGCCTGTCTCGGAATTCAGAACCAATATGACAGTGTAATGACCGCTGCCACTGAAATCTTCCCTGACTGTATCGGATTTCAGAACTAATGTGATAGTGTAAAGACCGCTGCCACTGAAGTACTCTCCGATCTTCATAGGTAAACTGAAACACTGGAGAGCAAAACTCTTCCATATAATCAGCTACAGGATCCCAGAACACATGATCAGCTTGTCCTTCCACGACACTTTCCAGCTGTGCAAACTGATCTTCAACCACAGTGTTCAGTTCCTCAATCGTAAAAGAGAGGGGAACCAGCATAGTCTCCTTGCGTTCAGTCATAAAAAATTTATGGGAATAATGATCATGATCATGAAAATTGTATGCCTGAATTTGTCCTTCTAAACCTTCAATTTCTTTCTCAATGTCTTTGGCAAATTCATCAAAAAATTTCATCTTATCCTCTGACTTGCAGTCAAAAGATTTCAGATATGAGGACAGGGACAAAGAAAAAGATTCATTTGTTTCTTCTTTATTATGATCATCATTCCACTGTTTAAAACCTTCAACTGAAGGAGAGTTTACTTCCACCTCTGACCTATCTATCCATTCCTCCAAGAACATAAGCCAAAAGTCTGGCAATGACTTAATGGACTTGGCAGGCAAGCATTCAACCCACTGTTTGCATTTCCCTTGGAATGAATCATAAAATAACCTTATGCAAACATCCTCATGTTTAATTCTAAGAAGCTGTGCAAATTCACAAAAATCTGATATATGATCCAAAGTTAAACTCAGATTCTCTCCGTTAAATTTTGGACCATTCCTTAGAAAGTATGCATCCTTGGGAAAATGATTTGGGAAACCATGAATTCCTGAGAAATCTATGCATGCATACCTTGAACAAAGAAGAGCAGCTTCTGGGTCTTTCATAACTCCAGTGGAATCACCATGAATATATAAACCTTGAATTCTTCAACAATGGAGTCGCCAAGGTAGTTTTGCAGCCTTGAAAATCATTTGAACTCCTGCTACCTTCAGAAATTCAATCTTAATCTCCCGGCAGACGCACCAAAATGTTATCACAAAATCACAACTGAGGGCTGCAATCAAGCATGATTTCATGTAACTATTTCAACCAATCTTTAGACCAAAGATTAGCCTCTTTGATCAGAGAGGGCTCTCTCACAATTCTTGATAAAATACTTCAAACACTAGATGGCTAACTCTTTATTCACTTATGAAAGCATAACTGGTTGGAAACACATCAAACTGGCTCTCATTGGGCTATGGAGTCTATAATATCAAGTAAACAAGGAAAACACAGTGACCTCATGGAAATCAAGGCTCTTAGCATTACATATCAAACATATTCCACCAACACATAGCTTGCTGTATACACAGGAAGTCAGAGCATATAATTATGAATTATGAGTGATTGCATACAACAAAACCATAAAATAACATAAAGTATAACACATCATCACTACATTTGACCATGACAATCCTTCGAGAATCTTGAGAAGAGAATAACTCTGTTTTACTATTACTGTCAAAAAGGTCTTACAATGGCCCAAAACAACACTGTTTTTCTATAAAGTATCCAACCCCTTCTACATTCTAACTTTTTCTATTTATATGAATACATTCCTCCCTTTCTAGAGGGAGCTCGAAAACCCTATTAACTACTCCTACATGCTACTAACTAATGCATTAATTACAAACATGCTGGGCTGTAATTACATAAAGCCCTAATCAAACTAAAACACTAATTCTTTTCTCCTCGCAGGCTTGATGCTTTCTTGGATGCTGGACAGCTGTATGATTTCCATTATGGCTAAGATATGTTAAGGGAGCATTCACCGAGCAAGCTGGTCTCGGATGCTAGCTGTAAGACAGCTTATTAATTGATAAAATTAATCATCCTATATCCACGGTCCCCTGTCTTCCATTCCTCTTCATCATTTAAAGACCACACTCCAAGTTCTTTGAACCTTCAATTAACAACGCATAATCACCATATGCTATATGATCTGGATACTTCAAGGACCAACAGGTGTATCAACCGAACATTCTGGTAACCCCACCAATACCCTAGTAGCTCGGTCATAAATTGCCTTTGAGAAAACTTTATGAAAATAAACAAAATATTTTATTTTCCCTTCAAGACCTACACCTGTCACTGTTTGAGTTGTTATGAAACCCATGTATGATCTCCCTGCCTGAGTTTGAGACCTTCTTTTACCATTAACTGACCTCATCATCAAAATTCATTGTTTTTCCACAAAACAACATTCTACAGCAGTTTCGTAGCGCGCTACGAAACTGCTGTAGATGTCAAAACAGAACCTATATATCTTTGAAGCGTTTTCTGCTTAAATTCATGATCTCTTCAGACATTTGTACAGCTATTAGGAACCTAAATAGTTTTAAGAAGATGAAGCTTGCTTCTATCATTACATATCACAGCCAACTTGATTAGCATCAAACCAATAAAAAGCTTCATAAATCCCAACTGGAACATAAAGTCACTGGAGTATTCCTTGCTGTCTTCAAATCTTCAAATGAGGTGGTCTTTTTCAAAGTACAGATCTTAAAGTTGGAAGAATTCAACACTTGGACATTAAGCTCCTTAGGATTATCAAACCAAACTATCTCACCCTTTGCAATTTGACTGGGTCTACATATATCAACTTCGGCTTGTCTGTCAGAATCAGCTGCATCTTTTTGTTGTAAAGTTTCCGAATTTTCTTAACCAATGAAACCATCACAATGAACTCCCCTGGATCTAGAAATTTCTCCCATTTAGAGTCAAAAGCATCGATAGTATAAAATTTAGCCTTGTGCTCCTAATTCTCTACTGTCACTGATTTTCTTTTGGATGAAGGATTTGATGAAGATATAATTCCTACAGGGACTCTGTTTTTTATGCATAGAACCTAGAAATCAAAGCTGCAATGTGGGCACTAGCAACTTTATCTCTCAATGGATCCACAATAACATCAGAGATATTCTAGATTGAGGCAGCGCATGTTATAGAACTCAAAAGGCTCGGCAAAATATCCTTTAAACCAATCTCGCGAATAAGACAACAAATTGCTGAAGTTCACACTGAAGTTCAGTACTTTGCATCTCCATTTGAAGTAGCATCTCCATCTTTGCATGTTAATACTTTCCTAACTGCATTTGCGAGGTCTGTCACGTAACTGTCATTGCAACCTATCTCAAGTAGAGCTGTCTCTAGTTGAAAGAGATATTCAATGTTAGGCCTGGAAGGACTCACAGCTCCAACAATTTGATGAGCCATCATTTCCAATGGTACAGGGTCCAGGTAATTTTAATTCGAATTCTTGTCTGTTGATGCAATGTACACAAGGACTCCAGATATAGCTGGCTCTATTGAATCCTTTTCAAAATAGAAATCAACGTAGGCCTTTTGGTCATATTCCTTCTCTCTCACTTCTAGATAAGATAAAGCAATATCTTCAGCTTCCTGTCCAGAAACCCTGTAAGCAACGCCTCGACTGATGTGGCCATCGTGAGGCTCGAGTGTAACAGTCCTGCCGGGATTGGCAGGGGTTCCTCTATGGTCTGTGCTCCCTTGATGGAAAAGACGACGGTAGCCTTTGATGAAACCAACTCGTTGTTTGTCATAGTGGAAACCCGCCTTCCATATTATGGAACCGTAACCAAACACCGACAGAACCATCTTCTCCGCCTTGCCGTCAACCTCCCTCAATTCTACAGCCTCCAGGGGATGCCATTCAATCTTTCACGGATGCCATTCACTAGTGCACTCATCTTTTAACGACATCAATCAATATCATTCCAGCTTTTGCGCCACATCTCTATCCCAGTGTCACTAACCATGGCGGCCTTATGGCAATCAAATTCTTTATAAAGCTACTTGACACTTGGCATTAATCGCTTAGGACTGGGTGTGTTTTCTGCAGCATCAACCATATGAATCCGGTGATCTCCACTATTCAATTGTGGGCCCACCCTCTTCTTCTCTACTGGCCGGCCATCGATCTAGTAGCCAAAAGTATTAGTGTAGCACCTGTAAATTCACAAACTGATGTCCGCGTACCATTATCTATCAAAACTTCTCTGCTTTTTCTAACACTGGACCATCCTTTGTTGCTGCTTTGTCCAAAAACCTCAAAACCGGAGTATGAGCAATGGGGAATCTGCCTTTAGCAACATAGGCTTTGGGGTCAACCTCATGAAGTTCCGTGGGATCCGACGGCACATTAACTCTCCATTTACGAACTACTGCAACAATTACTTGAGCCATGCGATCGAATGGATTCCCATTCTGAACTTTGTGTCTGTAAAATGGAGTACCTATTAAGAATAGTATGACAGATATAATCAATCCCACCGTGGGAATAGCATAACCCACAGAGAATCCCACACGGTCCTGGAACTTGGAAGCTTTCTGACCGAAGTTGGAGCCCGGTGTGCATTCTGGCGGTCTCAGAGATTGCAATGAAACCGCCAATGTCAAAATTACCATCCCCGCAATATAGACGAATGAAAACACTGTGAATGTCCAATAGCGTCCCCAGTGAGTATCTGCAATATAGGCGCCGATGACAGGGGTGATCCAGATTGTACCAGACCAGTTAGAGACATTCGATGACGAGCTCATAGTATCTTCATGCAACTTATCTGTCAGGTAAATCACCAAATTGGAGGCAATCCCATAATAAGCCATCCTTTCGAAGACCTCATAGGCAACGACGAAGGAACAAGCCTTCCATCTTCCAGTTTTGGACCTGAGAACGGGCCTGCCTTTGAGATCGACAGAGCCATCCAATGCAATTAATCCCTGAGACTCCATATTAAGACTCTCTTGGTTTTCATCTCCGGCCATTGCTGCTTTGATGAGCGATGTTCAACAGAATCTTCAGTGTTCACTCCTGCTTATAAGTTTTCTCTGTGTATGACTCACGTGCTACTCCATGTTAAAACTCTGTTATTTTCATATCTAGCCATTGCTGAATGCTTGCACTAATCAGCTTGTAAGATTTTATGAGTGATGGAGGCCAAAAACTTTGAAGTGCTCGCTCCTCCTAATACTTTCTTTTGTCGGTGTGGACCATGTGCCCCTTCACACCCAGATGCCCCTTCCTACATTTTCGCTGGGGTTTACAATATCAATATCAGATATAGCTGGCCATGACTTCTTAATTAGTTGAAACTTGCCCATTGTTATGGTCATGGGTGTGTAGCACCCTTTAGGTTTTTTACTACATGGAATAAGGATAAATTTTACCTTCAGAATTGGTAATATTGATGAGAATACCAGCATATGAATTCGGTCTTCTTGTGTTTTAGCAATTGTCATTTGGGTCTCCTCTGAGAATTCAAACAAATCCCCAGTTTCGTAGCACGCTACGAAACCACGCAAACAGGTAGCGCTGCGAAACTGCTAAACAGAATTCAGGCGCTGCGAAAACACCCTGCCTTTTAGATATGCTAAAAATTTTTGACAACAGCATTTTCAGTGATAACACACGGCAGTGTCACAAGGATGGCTAAGTGAAATCACTCTTCGCAGCTGTTCCTCAAAAAGGGTAAACAAACATATGGAGATGAACGATTGGCCAGATGAACGGATGGAGGTGATGGCATATAAACACGACCAAGGGTTTTAATATGGCAGTCAAAGGTTACATTTCTCAAGGTTATTTACCGGTTCATTTTTTCTGGATGAGCTTGAACTGTAGGGAAAGATTGCTCACAATATATGTTTATTTTTTAACGAGCATGAACTCTGTACAAAAACTGCTCGAATTCTTGCATCTATTTTTTAACGAGCATGAACATTGCTAAAACTGCTCGATTATGCCTCCAGCATAATAATGCAGACGAGGCATATGCCCCTTAAACTTTAAGGGGCAGTTCATTTTTTAACGAGCTTGAATGCGTTCAAACCTTGCTCAATTATACCAGTCTTAATACAAGGAATGCCTCAGGTGAGGTAATCTTATTTAAGGAGCGATACCTCACTAATTACTCCAATTCGGCAGGTTTTAACTTTTGCCTCACATCCTTTCTTTATGCAAGCTGGAAACGGCTAATCCTACGAGTTTAACGGGTTAGACCTACAGGTTTAAAGGGAGGACCTAAAAATTTAAAAAATAAATAGTCGTCCCGTGCTTGCACTCCAAAAGGTTCGCATGCCCCCAGGTATAAAGTATAATTTCGAGATTCTGTCCTCTTACTTATTATCCGAAAAATGGTTTTGTTTGCTGCCGCAAACTAAACTCTCTTTTCGGCGATGTCTATCATTAGGTTGCTAAGGATGGTGACTACTTGTTGCAGCAATTTCATCTCTTTCTTTGAAGACTGCCCCTACTTATCCTTCAAAACATATGTTTTAATGGGTGAGGCTTGACATTCAAAGATGGTGGCTACTTGCCGCCACAAATGGATCTCCTCCTTAGGAGAGCCTACTTTTTTAGACAAAGGGAGTCGATCTTTTCGCTCACATAACTTTGACAAAAGATTTTTATCCTAGAACAACCTTCTCTTCCTTTTTCGGACGGGGTACGGACTAGTCCATTCTTTTGCGGAAATTAACTTTATACCCAAGGTTTTCTCTGCCCAAGGCAGGCCAGGGTGCATGCCCCCTAGGTCCCAGTTCTTTCTTTCTGAATTACTCGCATTCATCGGGAAGTAGAACCGGGGGTGGAGGCATTCCTTGAGTGAATAAACCGTTAAGGGATGGTATTTGACTATTTGCAATGCGTGATCCTGGAAATGAAAGTTGGTCTACGAGCTTGACCATTCTTCCTTCGTGCGGAAAACACATGACTCTAAAGAGCGAGGACACTATTGCCTCCATGCAATATATATAGTCTCGTCCAAGGAGTAAGTTATAAACCAAGGGTCCCTGGACGACCATGATGTTCATATGAACTGTCTTCCCTTTCAATGTAATTGGAACATTGGGGAGAATCCCTAACGGGTGACTGGTTCCTTTATCAAAACCTGATAGATTTCTCATCTCAGGTAAAAGCGCCGGGCAACCCAGTGCTTTCCAAGCAATAGAGGAAAGGATACTCACATATGCCCCTTCATCAATGATAGTTCCAGCCATCACCATTCTGTAGATTTGGACTATGATTCTGAATGGGATACTGGCTGGTAACCGGGGTCTGCCTAGTTGGTTCCAATCAAAGGATACAACTAGGTTGCTTGGTGGTGGGACCGAATATACGGCCGGATACGACCCTGACGATGTTCCTTCCTGCGATAAAGGAATGGGTGCATTGCCCTGATGCTCATCAGAGTCTGTGTTGATGAAAAGAATATGGACGGTGTCATCCTTATCCTCTTCAGTGAGGGTGTCATTTGAAGATGGGTCTTCAATGACGGAGTCATTGGAGGATGAAACCTCTGAAGGAAGAACCGGGTCAACTGCCGTTTCGACCTTTAGACTTTCGTCTGGTCTGGATTCAGTAGGTTCATTCTCAATGACCGACACTTCAGCGGACCACTTGAGCAGGTCAGCTGGATTTTCAACTATCGAGGGATTAAGCGCGAGTTTTTGGTATCCAGGAGGAAGTCGTAACGGTGAAACCGGACGATCTTCCAAAACTCTCTTTGCCTCACCTAAGAATGGACATCGGTGGATGGCATGATCACCTTCACACAACATACAGGGTGATCTTGGTCTCCCTCTTCGTCCTTCACTCTCGCTAGTTGACGGACTGCAATCAACATGACTACCAGAGGTTGATGCTACTGGATTGTGCAACCTTGGGGACCAGTCCCTTAGTATCCGGGGAATACAAGGACAATCACGATGGAAGTGGGCCCCTTTGCAAATGACACATGGCGATTTAGGCCCGGTCGGTGCAATGTGTGGATTTTTGTCAGCTATCTTTTGCTTGCCCCCAGTCGCCTTCGCCATAGGCTCCTTCTGCTTCTTTTCTCTTTTCTTCTTTTCCTTCTTCTCCATGGGAGGCTGACTTTTGCCGGCTCTACCTTGTGAAGATGAAGGATCAGAGGGAGAATTATAAGAAGTGGAAGGCTGGTGGGTAGCTCTAGACTGCTCTGACTGTTGATTCGACTGCTCAGGATTAGTGGCGATCTGAACTACATTAGTTGAAAAGAGCCATACAGGTAGGCCAATTGTCAATCCTGGAAGTGACAATGTGGCCATATGAGGTGCACCAACATCTCCCCAAGAGGAGAAGGGATTTGGACTTCCACCAAGGTTACTTCCTTGGTTGGTGGGCTCCATACTTTTCAACTGAAAGATCAACGTGGGAATAACAGGTGATTATGTTCCGTTTAAAATAAATTTTATTAACGACGCTTTTAGACACAAACTTGCTTTTTCATGTTTTAAGAGTCGAGAAAAAGCTAAAGATGACTCTAGTCGCCTTCGATGTTTTAACGAGCCCGAAGTGACAAATGCTCGGATGGACTTTTTCAGTTATCGAGTTTGAAAAAGGCCAAAAGAAACTTCTCTGGAGTTCTAGGCAGAGGGTGTGCCAAACTTTTCGCGAAACCACAGAATACGTTTTACGGTACGGGTGGTCGATCTTCGTGAATGCTGTGTTCACTGCATCGCGATCAGTAGGGCCGACACGGCTTCCTATGGATAAAGGATAATTGCCTATAGGGGTCTCCCAATATATACGCGACGGTACGTGGGAGCACAAGTCCGTATTAGTGCCACCGACTCTCAGGAGGAATCACCCACCTTCGTAGAGATCGACAGTCACTATGTTTAACGACGCCGGAACACGTCTCTACCTAGACCTCTATGTGTTTGCGTTATGTTACAAAGCGTTGTTATGTAAATTGGATTTATTTTAATGTTGATCTTGCTTAGCAGTTTGCCTTTAAGGATCGCCACGAGATGTATGTAACAAATTCCTGAATGCAGTCTAAGATGAGAAGCAAACTTTTCAATCTTTCAACTTTGAAAACCTTAACTACTGAGGGAAAAGAAAGGCAAATCTTTTCACACAGATCATAGAGCACACACTAAATGCAAATTTTTCCTAAATCGTCAAGCAAACAGTCAAATTCAAAATGCACAATGCATGTATTTTCTTTTCCCTTTCTTAATGTAGATGGGTTACAAAAAGAAAGTTGTTATATAACTTTGATTTCGATTTAAAGTGAAAACAAACAAGCTTGTCCAAAATCAAAAGACACCTTAAGATTTACTTACTTAATCACTGGAAATGCATGAAATCAAACCATAATGACGAAAGTAAAATGACTAATCAGCTATGGACATCAAACAAGCTAACTCTTTAGACCAGCACAATGCCTAACACAGGTTCAGATCTAAGAGGCCAAAAGCAAGACTAGTTTACTCTTCGTTATGGGAAATTGTAAATGAGTAAGAAATACAAAAGAACAAGTACAATTTCGTTATATAACAGAGGCAGAATGATGGCAAGTAATGTTGGTTTCAGAACAGGTGCAAGACTGGTAACTGGTAGCCAAATCTATAGTGAAAACATGCAAGAGAAAAGGAGGAAACCCCAACAACACTAGGCAAAATTGGGCCAACGCAGGTGCTGCACAGCCAGTCTGGCTCTCAGCGCAGGTAGCCCCTTCGGGACCTGCGTTGCAAAGCAGGTAGCCTGTGTACTACCTGCTTTGGAAAACGAAAGTTGCGTTTTCACAGTTTCCGGGTCATAATTTTCTCAAAAATGCACAGTTTTTGCTCAAATCAAAAGCAATCAGTCAAGCACACTCAAAGGGATGATAAGGAAGGTGAAAAGCTATCACTAAGAGCTTACAAGGATCCTTGTAGATCAGCTCTTCAAATCATGAACTTGCTCAGAAATGAGCTAGAGTAGCTGCCTTCTACTTCGCTTTTGATATAGTCAAAAGGTTTTCGATTTGGTACTCTTTTGTTCAGGAAATGAATAGCAAAATACTACAAACACAATCAAACGGATACGATCCCCAGTGGAGTCGCTAGTTTGTTGTAGGGAAAAGTATCCGACTCGGATGACCCTATCCCACTCTAAGGGTGATAGTACCTCAGCAACAACTGTAAAGCAAACTACTTAAGGTTTACTTCTTTATGAAAGCAAAAGAGAGTGGAGAAATGCACTAACCGTTGCCTTGCGCTTAATGTCGAATCCAAACTCTTTTCTTTGGCCGCTTGCTCCTAGCTCCTTGCTCTTTTGCTGGCCCGGCTACAATGAGATCCTGCAAAATATCAAAGAAGGAAACTACAAGAGGCATGCAATCATAACTGGTTCAAGGATTAGTGTAAACCAAATATACAATTATCACAATATATCATTGAAACAAGAGCATATAGAAGAACCTCAATAGCTTTTATTAATGAAGAAGTAAAGGTTCTGAGAGCGTTACAACCATTGAAGGCCCCAATCCAGCAACACCTCCCAGCAGAAAGAATTTCTCCTCTTCACCTCTCTCAAGCAATCACCCAATAGCTCTATAGTGAAACCAACAGCATATCATTACTTTGCACAAAATTCCAGCCTCCTGAGCTCATAGGAGAGAGCTCAATATATAGATGAATTGAGAAAGGATGAGTCAGCTTGCAACTGATGTGTAGCTGCCTTGTGTCCTCTCTCTCTTCAGTTGATCTTCAGTTCTTGAGTCCACTTGGAGAACCTTGCTTCCACTTGGAGAAACAGAGCCTCTGACTCATCACAAGGCGAAATCCCTGATCCAAGTGTCATTTTTGGAAGATTCCAGAGCAATGACTCAGTGTGCCACTTGTCCCATCTCGCTCAGCGCAGGTGGCCTTTGTTCCACTTGCTTTGCAACGCAGGTACACCATGGAGGATCTGAGTTTCAGCGCAGAAGCCTAGTGGAGCACCTGCTTTGATTTCAGGATTGCTTGTTTTTGAGTGTTTTCAGGTGGAGAACTGATCTGAGAGCTGTTGGTTTGCTGACCTTGTTCCTCTAGGGGTAGGAACATCATGTTTAGGGAACTTTGGATCCCCTGGATTATTGACAATTCATGCTTGTTGCTGTAAGGCACAAAATTGTCTATAACACCATCCAACACTTGATCTATGAAAGGTAGAGGGAAATGGTCTTTCTTTGTAGCTTTGTTCAGCTCACGGTAATCCACACAGATTCTCCACTTCCCATTCTTCTTGGGAACCAACACTAGAGGGGACACCCATTCACTATCTGAGATGGGGTAGATGAATCCGGCATCCAACAGTTTTTGCAATTCCTCCTTGACAATGTCCTTAAGGGCTGGATTCATTCTCCTCTGAGGTTGCCTAACCGGTTTACAATCCTCCTTGATGTATATATGATGAGTACAGACCGAAGGATGGACTCCTTTCATCTCCTTATAGCTCCAAGCAAAAGCATCTAGGTGGTTGGCCAACAGACTACACAGCTCCTTTTCCTGGGAAGGAGATAAGGAGGAGCTGATTTTCAATGCTCTCTCAGGGCCGAACTCCACATTCTTGACTCTGGGAGTAACAGGGTTGGTTGTACAGAGATCCACTAAGGTGCTAGCTTGGGCATCCTCCACCAATTCCTCTAAGGGTAGTGCACTGGTAGGTGGGTTTTGGATCAAGTTCTCGATCAAGTCATCCTCGGTTGGGGGGTTTCTTCTAGTGGTATCTAGGGTACACAGAGGTGCTGAATACACCTCGTCTTCTTCTCCTTCCTCCAACCAGAGTGGTAAATCATGCTCTAAAGAGGGTTGGGCAGGAGGGTATAGGACTAGCTGCTTGGACATGGGACCATTTTTTATGGTCATGTTTCCTGCCCGACAACTTATGTAAGCATCTGCAGTAGCTAACCAAGGCCTTCCCAAAATGAGAGGATATCCAGTAAGCTTGGCCTTTGGTTGCAGAAATAGGAAATCTGCAGGGTATTCCCAAGAATCAATGGAGACCATGACATCCTCCACAATCCCTTCGGGAGTCACGATGGAGCGATCTGCTAATTGCAGTACTGTCGAGGTCTTCCTCAAGGAACCCTGAAGATTGAGTTTAAGCATGGTATCCCTGGTCATCACATTGATGGCCGCCCCTAGATCAATCAAGGTGTGGGGGATAATGGTGCCATTGATGTGAACATCTACTATAGGACTTCCAGGATCTAGGTACTTTGGGCAGATGACTTGTCCTAGCATAAGGTCAGACAGTTGTCCTATGACATTGATAGTTGAAGCATCTTTCTTCCGTCTGCCTGGGTGTTTGAAACACTTCTCCTTAACCAGCTTGTTATATATTGGCACATCCTTGATGGCTTGGAGGAGTGGGATTTTTACACACAACTGCTTGAGCTCACCCAAAAGCTCATCTTCTTCTGGATTAGGTTGTGTGGTGGCTGTTAATCTCTCAGGAAAGGGTGGTATAGGCTTTGGTTCACTCTCCTGATGGTCTTCCTCATCCTCTGGGGGAGGAGGCTGGCGATCTGGAAGAGTCTTTCCAGATCTAAGATTGATCTCCTGGATCTCCACAGCATAGGTAGGGCATGAGGTTTTCCCAGTGTATACCTGTTGGGCCTGTCTATTGTTGGGGTTCGGGTTCGGTTGAGCAGGCATTTGAGGTTGCCTTGGAGGAGCAGGAGGTAATGGTTGAGGTTGCACTGGTGGTGGAGGCAAAATGGCAGGAGGAGTGTTGTATTGGGGCCTCCACCCCGACTGAGGTGCATTCCATTGAGGCTGTGGCTGGGTATGTGAGTGATATGGATGAGAAGTAGGTTGAGTGGGGTACTGAGGTGGATAAGACTATGGAGGAGGCATGGACCATGAAGGATGAGCAGGGGGACCCCAGGAAGGCATAGGAGTTGACTGGTTGGGGTTGTAATAAGCTTGGGATGCCCCTTGCATCCCCTGCTGATAAGGTCTAGATCCTTGTGGCCTCCTTTGGTTGAGGTAATAGAGAGGCTCTGTGGGAGCTTCGGTCCCTTGGTACATGGCTTTAAACCCAGGTAAGGTTGGACACTGATTCGTGGGATGGTCCTCCTCACAGACGAAACACACTTCAACCGAATGCAATGGACATTCGTTCTTAGGGTGCCTCCTTGTGCACCTAGGACAGAAGACAGCCAAGGCTCTCTCAGCCTCTTCTTTCTTTTGCTGAATCCTGAATGTATCAAGCTGCATGGCAATGGTTTGTCTCACCTCACTCTTAAGATCTTCTAATTGGTTTGCAAGCTCATGTTTGGAGAAAGGGACACTAGTGGAGAGGTGGTTTCCTCTACCTCGTTTCCGAGCTGCCCTGGAGTGGTTTCTAAATATAGTCTTGATGTCCTCATAAGGCAGTTGGTAAATGTCCCCCCCAGCTAACATGTGAAGGGTATCTAAGAGATCTTCAGGGACTCCTCGGAGTAGGACCAACTTGAGGGATTCAGGGTCAAGTGTGCACCTAGCCCGCTTATAGCTTAGTTGGAACCTCTCCTCATAATCCTCTAAGGACTCATCATTTCCCATGGACATCCGAAAGATTTCCCCCTTTGTTTCCTTGGACCTACAGTAATCCCGGTACTTGGTGTTGAAAGCTTGCTGCATCTGAGCCCAAGTAGTGATACTATTCCCAGGTAAACCCATGAACCAGCGTAGTGCTGCATCCTTGAGAGTGGAAGGGAAAAGTTTCAACTTTTGCTCATCTTCAGTATAGTCATAGGTTCTACAAAGGACATCAAACTCAAACAGGAAGGTATCTGGATCTTCAGTGGTCAACCCATGGAAGTGAGGTAAGGCGGAGGGGCTAATGTTTTTCATTTTCATCTCTCCATGGGTCTCTCGGATGGGGAAGGCACCTTCTATTCTCTCATCTTCTCTTCTATTGTCAGCCATAGCTTCAGATGGATTGGTCTCTAACTCTTCTTCTACTATAGGGTCTTTGGATATCTCAGGTTGTTCACCTATAGGTTCCTCTGGGTCACTGTCACCAAAGAAGAGAGAAGGGTGACTCAGTGATGTGGTGGGGGTGTTTGGTAGGAATTTGCCTGATCTATCTCGGTTCCTATGAGGCATGAAATGGAAAAGACTTTCTTTTTCTTTTTGCTTGCTTTTGCTTTGCTTTTCTTTTGGTACCTGCAAAACTGAGACAGATTGATCTACAACTAACTATGAAAGATGCAAAATTAACTGAAAGCAGGAAAGAACTAATCTACTTTGCTCAAAGAAATTGCAGAAAGGAAATGCTAGTCTATGAAAGCAGGAAATGCTAATCTATGAAAGCAGGAAATGCTAATCTATGAAAGCAGGAAATGTCTATGCTACTTTTGCAGAATGGAAATGAAGTAAACTACTAGCAGAAGGTAAGAGTAAGAAAGTAGAAGAAAAGAAAAAATTACTAATACTCTGACGCTTCCCCGGCAACGGCGCCAAAAAGATGGTGAGCTCCAGTATTGTAGCAATAATGCTACAACTCCTGGGGCTTCCTGTCTCTTAATTTTATCAACCCGGTAGTTCGTACAAACTTGGAAGCGACGGTGCTATATGCACAAGTACTAGCTCTTGTCGCAGCTGTCACTTGGTCAGCTGGCACAAGTCCGCTAGGGCTCAAGCCAACTTCTATAGGCTCACAGAAGAAGCTTTATCAATGATGGACGAAAGCTAGCTCAAAGAAGACTAATCTACTTGGCAAAAATGAACTGAAAGCAAATCAAAACATGAAACCCTAGGAAACCCTAATTTAACTAGTCTAACCTCTATGATGCAAAGAATGTGAAGGAAACTTCTACCAATGGTGCCATTACTTCTAATAAGTGAAAATGCATGAATCTAATCTACTTGCAGCATAAAAGACATGTTTTTGTATTTTTCCTTTAAGTGGATGGAGTGATTGTGATTTTGTGCTTATTAGGGTTTGGTTGTGCAGATGTGATGCGGAAGGAAGGGAAGCTTGGGAAAGGTTGGGGAGGCTAGGAGAGGTCCCCAGAGATCCTTAGCATCAGTCCACAGAGGTTCCTCACGTTCAGAAGCTCGCAAGGAAAATTTTAAGGATGGAAAATTTTCTTGAAGTTTAAAACATTGGCGAATCTCACTAATCCCTAATATGCAAATTATAAACGTTTATTGATATATTTGTAAAATTAATCAAATTTATAATTATTTTATATATAGTCTCTATATAATGTTGGCGATTTTTAAGGTAAAATAATTTTATATTCTAAAATTTGGGCGAATCGTCTTTTATAAAATTGGAAATCGGCGAATCTTTTTTGTGGAAAAATCATGGAAAATTAGCCCATTGGGCGAACATTAGCCCCTAAAATTTTCCATGGAAGCTCAGCAACCGAGTGAGTGGCCTCCTACAGGATGTCTGCAGGGGATTCTACAGGAACCGCAGAGGTTTCTACAGGAAGTCTACAATTTTCTACAGGATGACCTACCGTGGATGTTTGAAGTGATGGAGGAGTGATGGAATGGTAGGGGAAGATGTGTAAGGTAGGAATAAGGCTGGTGATGGCTCAGGGGTGGAGAGGTAGGTTGGAGAACGAGTGTGTGAAGTGGGTTGATGGATGAAAGATTATAACAACGAAATGTCTAAAGGATGGAGTTACGTGAGGAGTGGAGGAGTCTAGGAGATAACAGAGCGTAACAGAGGTCAAGAATGTGGTTGTATGCGTGATCAAGACGAAGAAGGAGGTAATAGAACGAGGAAAAGCAGTGTAAATGAAACAAATGCTTATGACTGTCACCAAGATGAAAACCCATTAACCTAATCTACCTGAACTCAATGAACATCAAGATAAAGTGTATCAAGGAATGTGCATGAAGCAGTTATGAAGGTGTATGGTGCAAGAGTGAAGTGCATGGAAGGATTGATCATAACCGAGACTATGTTGTAGCATGTATAACGTGAAGAACTGCGTATTTTTGTGGCTGGTATGGGCTGCACTCCAATCTCCAAATGGAGATGGCAGTGGAGACTTTCTCAACCTTTTTTGCTGGAGCTCTAATGTATTATCAACCTGCTAATCTAACTACACAACCGAAATCAATTCAACCATAAACTAGTCCTATCTATGCTCATGAAAACGACTAAATTACCAAACTGTGAATTCGAATTGCATGTGGAAATAAACGAACTCAAGGTGCTGGAACGAAATGCAAACACATTACAACACTGAGGAGATCTATTGCTCTCAGGTTGGGCCCTAACCTGAGAGCTATAGCTCCTTGAGAAAACTCAGAACTAGCTCAAAATCTGCCTTCTTTATTCATAATCTGATATCATGCCAAATTGGCTTACAAAAGGAACAAAGACCGAGCTGTGCTAAAAAATTACAATAGTAATGCGAGAGTTTCAACAACCTATCAAAGGCTACGGCCTCCATACTTATGAAAAACGATCATCCAACAAGTGTCCTTGATTTTAGGAGCTCGACTGTCCAACTGAAGTTTAACTTGTTGATCCTGTAGGACAATCATAATTGTTGTTCCTGTAGAGCAGTTATAACTGCTGTTCCTGTAGAACAACTGGCTGCTTCTAAGCTCGGTGGGGAGATGGATTGGAGCTCGGAGTTCTTGGTGGGAAACACGAGGAAGGTCCCAAGACTGTGGACATCCTCTCCTAAAAACCAGCAGTGCCACCTCCTTGTCTCCTTGTCTCCTTTTCACGTGGTCTTTTCTCCCTTTTAATGCAAAAACCTGAAATCATAATGCATTAGTCACGTAGATAAAGTGTCTACCCTTCTTCCTACAAACAACACGAATAAACTAAGAAATGCATGCATAAGCAGTAAAAAGTGAATGGTTTGAGCAAAACAAGTAGGCCAAATGAGCCCAAATTATACCAAAAATTAGGGCTCATCAGCTGACAAGCTCTTCCCAAGGTCTGATGATGGGTTTGGGAAGTGCAGGCATAATTTCTACATCTGCATGCAAATCTGTGCTTGAACTAGGCAGTGAATCAACCTTAGTTTCTGACTGCTAATGGGAGTCCGTCTCAAAGTCCAATAAAGGATTGTTTTGAACAAAAACAAGTTCAAAATGCTGCTTACGTTGTTGTAACTCATCTCATTGTAGTTGTGATTCAAGCTGCAAAAATTTGATATTTTCTTGTGCATTTTGTAAACATGTTTGAATGTCAAAGAGAGCACCCTTGCCAATTTCAACTGTATCATGAACAATGGAGTGTATTAAAGTAGTTAACAACTCTAATAATTCAGTGATCCTAGTCATTTTGTCAACAACTCAACTCAACAAAAGAAGGAGATTCAAAAACTTGGATGCTTGAGCTTGCTATACTGCTTCACAATAAAGACTAAGGGAAACTCCAAAAACCAAGCTCGATGTGGCCAAAATATGAGTGAAACTATGATGGTGACTGCAATTTTTGAAAATAGTGACCAATTTTTCTACATTTACCTTCACACTATCAACACCTTTCAGATGGTCACAGTTCTATCAAAAATCAATACAAACCACAAAACATGTTGTTGCACAAGGGACTCTAAAACATAGAGCAAATGACTAGTGATGTCACATAAGAAAACTTCACTCGGCTTGTACCGCGTATATGGAGTCACGTTAATTAATAAAAGGTTGTTGAAAGTAAATTTTCATGTGGCTTTGTTGTAGCAACTTCAAAGGGCAATGATAGAAATAAGTAGGCACATCAAAGGCCTTGAACTTAGGAAAAATGATATGCCTTTTCCCTCTGGTAGCGAGTTTCATTGGGCAACAGAAAGTTCGGGGAGCAACCAGACTAATAGTCGACCTGGATTATTGTGTTCTTCTTCTCACGAGCTCCAAAATTTTGTGATTATCGTTCAAATTGAAATGAAAGGCAGAGGTCTCGAACACACTAGTTCTTAGGGTCCAAACTTCAACACAACATGGTCACTGTTTTCAATCACACTAACACACCTTTTCAATGTTTCATATTCCACTGAGTTTAAGCTCCTCATGCATATAAACTTTAACGCACGACCATACCACAACAATGCGTACCCATCATAAATTCAACCCAGAGAGCTCACAGTTTCAATTCAATGCATGACCTTCAATATATATGCAACGTTTAAATAAAACAACCCTTTCAAAACATTGCCAGAATGTACCGACCTACTCGCTACTTTAACACAGAGTTTCAATGCACTATTCCATGCTCAACACAGGTTCCAGTCTTCTATATAGCATGGAATTCAAACCTTAACAGGTCGACAGTCACGATTTGCAGGGGTTAATGCGAAGCCAACACACAGTCAATTCAACGCAAAGTATTGCATGAAGAGAGATTTCTTGGGCTTTGACACGGAATGTAGGCACATATCGATTTTTATCTGCAGAATATATGTAGGTCAGACTAGCACTGCTTCAACAAATGCTCAAGACTGGTTCAATGGCTTTGACAAGTTGACTTCACAAACATAAACAATCGAGAGTCATCCACCATCAAGCTATTCAATGCTCCATGTTCAATGACTTATATGCGCTAATTATCTTGTAACCTCACGGTGACAATTATCTTGCAATCTCACACACTTCAATCCTCATAACATCCAATTAAAGTCGGAAGAATGTCCCTGGTTCCAAGCTCCACGTATAAAGGTCCAAGCTAACCCTCAAATATCGAAGTCGATGCTTCATGAGTCAAGCAAACAAAATACTCAATTGATGCGACTTATTAATGATCACCAAGCTGTTAAGACGCAAACGAGCCACATAAAAAATGTCAATGCATAGGAGAATAGATTGAGTGTTTTTGAACACGCATCAACAAATTTTTTTTTTACAGAGGTAGAGAGGCATTAACGTTACAATTAGTGCTAGAAAATTGAACTAGATGAGGGTAAGACAGAGTAACAATGGTAGGTGAAAATTTGCAAACAAGGATGGCAGAGTGAATAGGAACAAAAATCTTAGGCACCGTTGGACAATATTACAAGACGGAGAAGCATTGGGGGTCCACTGCAAGTTGGAAAATAACGCACACTAAAAGAGAACATGTCAGATTGGTAACATAATAATGAGACACTATGAGAGAGAGGGTAGTGTTGACTGGAAATTAACGCAGGCTAAGCGAGGGACCATGCTAAGTGTTTCAATGGCAAGAGGAGATACAAAGGTTTACAACGTGGCAAGGGTAGCAGAGAACAATTCTAAGGACTATGAGGACTGTGAAAAATGCAGACCGATGGGTAGAGAAAGGCCACAAAACACCAGTGGCTCAAACAAGACTAAGCAAGTTAGGAATGCACTAGCTTTGATACCATGTTAAACACACATGGAATTGGGACAATAGATGGGATAGGTAATCGTGCGATACTTTATTATTCACAAGATGTACATTTATAATACATTGGTGTGACTCTTGGATTCATCTTCCAAGGTCTCTTGGACTCCCTTTGACTATTCAACTTCCACACCATAACCCTTAGCGGATTAGGTGTCCAACATGTTTATATACACACACACATACATTATTTTTTCTTGTTTTGACTTTTTGTTTTGTTTGTTTGTTTGTTTATATATATATGTTCAAAGGGCTAATGATGAAACCCGCAAAATGGAGAAACTCCAAACTCTGTGGCTAAAAACATCAATTGCTCAACAACAAACTTGATGAAAACTTGATGGCCAAAGGTTAGATTAGACTGGCTATGTGTAGTGGTTGAGCAGTTAGAGGATTGAACAACTTTGATACCAATTGTTATGAAAAAAGTTCATAAACATAGCTGAATACTTAAAAGATATGAAATATGTAAATATCCATTATAGGACAAATATATTCATAAAATGTAAAAAATATATGAGATATGAGATGATGATGAGAATGTTACAAATGAGTGTCCGCTTATATACCTAGGAAGGTTCCCTTTCATGAATGATCACGTCCTTATAAACATGTCTCTTCTATACTAAACACTAGTTAATCATTATTAATAATTTACATTCATAACATGTTCCACTTCCCTTTTAGGTAAAAATATTTTAGTCTCTTGGAACACTCTTTATATGCCTATAAACGTTCCTCAATGTAATGTTTATGCTCTCTAGTACATCCCACTAGATAAAATTTTACTTTTTCATCTTCTTACTAATTCTCTCAAGAAGAGAAATACAAACCTCCTACTAGAACTGATCAATTTGTTCGTCTGGTTAGCACTTGTTAAAAATCTTGGATTTTCCTTTATGTTTATTATTGATGAAGGATTTTCGATCCTTGATAAAGAGATATTGGTTTTCTTGTGAAGATTGCATCCCTCATGTACATGTAGGGGCTTTTAAACATTACACTACACATATGAAGTGGTACATCTACCTCCACTTCATTAATATTGTTTGCACTTATAACACATATAATCTTAGAATGTTTAGTGACATTGGGATTTGCATCCTTATTTACCCATGAACATGGATATGGGTGAGGGTGGTTATGAAATTTCAATCTAAGCTTATTAAATATATTTTTTGCTATAAGATTGGTCTGGGAACCAAAATAAAATAAAGCACCCACCTTTGGCTTCCTGAGATATATATTAACATGCAGGAGTTTAAACATAACCTTCTCTTCCTTTGGATGGAGGCTGCTTAGAGTTACCTCATTTTGTATTGTAATGTATACAACCTTTTCATCTAGATATAAGTTGCTCTCTACATGGTTGCCTAAATCCATGACTATCATGTTCTTCTTCTTGGCATCCTTCTCTTCATCCTTTAGATTCAACTTTGAATGTAGTTTCCAACACTTTTAATTGGTGTGATTTCCAATATCACAACGATTATAGTGGTTATTTGAATCCTTACATTGATGTGCTATGCATGTTTCCTTCTTATCCTTTTTCATCCCCTCCTTGGAAGCGCCTGAGTGGTCTTTCTACTTGGAATTACTTGGTTATCGTTTCTCCTTGTCCATGTTCTCTAGATATTATGCTTGTGCACATGCCTCATCAACCATCCTAGTTTAAAGAGCATCACTTGCCTCCTTACATAAATATGTACACCTCCCAAATACTTGAGGAGTATAACAAGGTTCTTGGGATATATAACCAACATAGTGGCTTATATTCCAAATTTAGTGGTATGCTCTTTCTCACTCTTCCATTGCTTTTGCTAAAAGTAATTCCAATAACCCACTAGCCATCTTCATACCCAAGATAGTGGAATTAAGAACTAACGAGGGTTTTAAACACCTTCTACTTAGTTACTGGGGGTGTTTAAGTGTGACTTCCCACCAAATTTGGCTATGGACCTCTAATTTTAGTTGGGTAAATAAAATCCTTGGTTATTCTCTTATGTTATGAACACCGAAATAAACTAATTCGACATAACAACATCAACCTCATTTAGGTGGGGTTTGATCTCCACTTTAGCTTTCACTTTAAACATAGATTAGGAAGAAGTGATGGCATTGGATCTCTCTTTCTCATGATATTTTTTCAACTATTTTTTATGGGTCTTTGTTGTCTCTAGAATTTATGTATGAGAATACTTTTAATTGGAGCTACTAAACTCCTCAAAATATCCAAACTTGTGCGGTCGCCCTGAGGATGGCCATGTTGCAAGAGATGTTGACAACACGTGCTTGTAGCTTTGAAAATCTCTGCTCCGATTCATCCCATGGATTACTACTACACTTATTTACAATGGCTAGGGTTTTGTGAATTCTTCCATAAATCAATTCCTTATCTTGCAACTTTCCACAAAAAATAATACAAAAAAGGGAAAAGAAAAAGAAAAAGTTTGTTTGACACTTCTGTTGGTTATGTTCCCATAGGCAGTCCTTGGCTGTAAAAACTACGCCAAGAAACCAACTCAACCAACCTTTAGGTTCAGGCTAGCCCTTGAACCAGAGGGGGCTCCCTCAGTTGTTACGAGGCTTTGTTTAACGCTGTTCACTGTCACTGAACAACAACCTATGAAGCACAATGGCCAGATTTATGATTTAGTTTGGGTGGTTGCTGATGATTGCACAATCCCTGTTCATGAATAAATACCCCTCTTACAGAGTCCTTCCTCAAAGTGTTAGCTTCCAGCTTGACAGAATAACATGATTTATAAAGAATTTGACAAAAGAATATAAGGATATTCTTGGTAATTAAGCAGTCAAACTGAATACTTAATCAATCAGGCAGATTTGGATGCGGGTAGAAAACTTCTACAACCCAACAAAACACATTGCAGAGGATGACAGAAGGCAATAATTAGTAAATATGTAGAGGAGCTATCTTAGACAAATAGTACAATAAACTGATCTCTTTAAATGATTATAATTTTGCAGGGGATTTCAGAAAGATTGATACTCAATCTATTCTTACCCAGAATCTTCTATGCAAACTTGAACATGTGCAGAAAGAGAGTATGAAAGTACTGGAAAAACAACAAGAAACACAAGTTCTGCCATAAACTGGAGCCAGAAGGCTTTGATTAGGAATTTTATAATAAAAGTTTTACAAAGCTGACAAGTTCTTGGCATCAAAATCCAACCCTTGTTTATTACAAATGATGGAATATATAGAATAAACTTCTCCTAAATTGTTACAATATCTCTGGAATAATATCCTAAACAATATACTAAAAATAAAAAAATCCTTGGATACTCTGCCAAAAATTTGGAACTATTTGAAAGTATTGTGCCTTGATATCTGGAAATTAGTTGAATGACTGCTGAAAATCTGCAGAATGATCCTCAATCTGTTGGTCTTCTGCTGCTAGGTGTCTTCTGAATGTTGATATCTCCATGCCCTTGAAATCTAGAGCTGTTGATTCTGCCATTTGTCTTTCAATTGATAATTTTGTGCCTTAAAATTTGGGGTTTGTGAAGTTGTCGCTGAAGATCTGCTTGGAATGATTTTATGTCACTTTTTGACAATGCTTCACCAATGTCATAAAATATTTGGAATGAAATATTTTATAAATGTTTTCAAATATTCTGTAAATGAATTTTATATTTTTCTATTTTCATGAATTTACTTATCCTCCATTTACTTTCATAAATCTCAATTCACCTGCACTAGTAAATTCAAATTCACATGTACCTGTAAAATTTATTTCCCCATTAAATCCATTTCACCATGTAGTTGTAAATTTATTTCACCTTGGCCTCTTTTACCTCAGCCTCCCATCGTAAAATGTATTTACATGAATCTCATTTTTGCTCACCTGTACATTAGTTTCATAAACATATGATTGCAAAAGTCTCCCTTTATTTTCTCTTGTAAATTCATTTTCTTGCACCTGGGAATTCATTTCACCTGTAAATGTAAATTTGTTTTACGTGCACCTATAATTGATAAATGAATTTCACTTGTAAAATCTTATCCAAGCTGGTGAAGAACCCAAGCTTTAACTCCATAAAAAATTGATTAATCCAACGGACCATAAATCTTCCCGCCAATCATATAAGATTTAAATGTAATAGGGAAGTGGTTTTCGGAGGGGGTAGGTAGGAAGTGGTTTAGGAAGGGGGCTGCGAAGTGAAAAAGTAGATGACACATGTAAAAAGCAGTAATTTAAAAACATCCCTTTTTGGACCCCCCTTTTGGTTAAATGTCGGAAGAGCTAGGGGTGCAAAATATATTTATAACCTTTGGATCTAATGTGCCCATATCTCGAGGCATGGGAAATAGGGGGGTTTAAATGGTTAAGTGCGGGGTGGGCCATGGGATTTGACCTTTTAACTTGGTTTTGCGATTAGGCTTACCCAAATAATTTTTTATAATATAAATTTTAACTTTTTTTTTTTGTAAGCTTGGTAGGACTATTTGATTTTCGAGTTTACATGTCCATTATTCACCCCGCTACAGGGGGAGGGTAGCACAAGATTCGAACCCAAGATCTCTGGTTCGGTGAGACTTCATTCCACGACCATCACCACTTGAGCTACCCCATGCAGACAATATAAATTTTAACTTTAAACAGATATTTCCATAAAAATATATCATTATATTTTTATAAAAATATGATTATTTTAAAATTAAAATTATTATTATAAAAAATAATTTATAAATCATTCAAAAGTACTTAATCAGCATATCTTAGCATTTGGCCAAGAAAGAAATTGGCAATTTCTCACTAAAAATTTGTAATTTTTAGTGTACCAAAATATGTTACAACAACTTCCATGGGAACAATTCATCCCAACAAATTTTATAATATTCTACAATATCTAATTATGCAATGTTTTATTTTAGATTTTAGAATTAGTATTGCTAGCTTAACACACAAAATAATGAAATAAATAAAAGTTAAAATGGAAGAAGCTAAGCACAATCATCAACATAGTGAACATAAGATGTACCCAAGGAAAACTTGACATAGGAAGAACCTAACTAGAAAGTGAGGTATATACCTTGTTCTTTTCTTCGTAGATATGAAATGCAAATACAAAGAAAATGCACTCACCATGAAATTGCAAAGGACATCGTGACCAATATGGTTGCCATAGAATCTTGTTTTGTTCTACTTTAAAATCCCATGCCCAATTCTCTTCTCAACTATGGAAAAATAAACAATACAATAAGAATGAAACCCTTGTCTTTCTTAGCAACTCAATATTTAGCGAGGCTTTATAGTCATCTATGGTTAGGGATTTTGCATGCTTCAACTCCCAATCATGGTTATGGTATTGAACCCTTTAGGATCTATTGATATCTAAATGTGACTAACTCAATGCGTGATCCACTTGGTATCATGGTGGTGAACCAGATAACCAACTTAAGTGAGGTATAACTTCCTCATATGAACTTTGATTGAGGTGATCTCCATGCCATTGGAAAGCTTTCAATGTGCAGAACAACATGATAGGATAGAACTTTAATCATAAACTTTTGACCCACAAAAATGTAGTTTGATGCCTTAAACAAGCTTTGAGAGTTTTTGTACCCCAAATCACCAAATCAAGACTTGCTTATAAAATGGGCCATATAGTTCAATAGCTCCATTTTTTCCACCCACAAAGTACCAAAATATATAACAACTTATACAATGATCCATTTCAAATCAAATCTTTTAGTGGATAGGGTATACTTAGGTGAATGAAGTGCCAAGTTGCTTTAATACTTATCATTCTTACCTAGTTGTCAAGATTTTGTGACGACACTTGCAATTTAAGGAAGAAAAGTGAAAAATAAAGTATTTGTTTACTACTTCTCCATCTTAATCCTAATCTAGTAAGTGCTAATATGGACCCAATCCCTCGAGGTTGTGAACTTTTGCTCAAAATTTTTCACTATATATATATATATATATATATTTTTTAATTTTTGGCATGCAATTTTAATTTTTTTCTAGCCAATATATAGTGACATCATACCTTGACATCAAATATGCCCTTGTTACAATATCTTCTCCATATTAGATTGTAAATGGACATCCTCGAAGAATAAATATCTTTGGCTTAGCAACTTTTGCTCTCTCTTTTTATGTTATTTAAGTAGAAGAATAATTATTCATGAAAAAAGTAATGGTTGCTTGCTCAACTTTTGCTCCCTCTTTTTATGTAATTTGCGTGGAAGAATAACTATTCCCAAAAAAAAAAATGATGTCGCTCAACTTCTGCTCCCTCTTTTACGTAATTTGAGCAAATAAAACATAAATAATAATTTTAATCTCCAGAAAATTTAGTAATCTCTTCCCCACATTCTAATAATATGAAGGAAACTTAATGAACCCTTCCTCACATTCTAAAAATGGTGTTCATACTAAACCCTAGATTCTTTAAAATATAAAGTTAAACAACTTTCCTCACAATCACTTAACATCCACTCTAACGGTCAAATAATCCCTCTTTCTAATAAATTCTCCTCAAAAATTCATTTTAGCTCCATGATTGTGAAATGTGATTTTTGTGCACTTACGTTTCTTGTGGCACAAGGCTATCTGTCGACCCTCACGGGCAAAATATATAAATAACGAGACAAAAAGAGCTCGCAATTTCTTCTAAACTTTGTTTAAATGTGTCGTGGTCCTTCTGGAACCGTCATATTTAGGATGCTTCCAGTGTCTTCGACAATAATTTTTAGACAGACAGAGCTCGCATTACCTTGTCGTAGTTAACTTTCAAGGTTAGAGGCAGAGGGTTTTGAAGGAAAACCATTAATGGCGAATACTCCAGGCAAGCTCATCATACGCCTCTATGGCGTACACAGGATATCTTTGATGTCTCGAATAGCTTCTTCAATGGATATTCCTGCTCGTCGTCTCTCCAAAAGTCCGCCAATTGGAGCGACCGTAAGTTCAGATAAACGTTTACCAAATACAGCGGTGAATGGGTTAAATAGTATTAAAGTTATCAGGCAACTTAGTAGAGTTATCAGCAGCGGAGTGGGAGCTGCCGTGCAAAGACAATTTCATTCAACTCCCCATAGCCAGTACAGTGCTGCAAACGCGGCCCAGGTATTTTGTTATAACCTGAGAAACTGTTTTTGCTCAGAATTTCACTGTACAGCCTATTTGCATTTGAATTAGAGACTTCCGGATTCTAGCTGCTGAACCTTAAAGCAAATTGATATTGAAACCAAATCCTAATGCAAAAATTAAAAATGAACCTTCATATATATGTGGTAGTACATTTTCGTAGCTCTATAATAAATTCTTTGGTAGGAATGCATTTTCTCAGCTCTCTTAAATATATTAAGACACAACACGACACAATTTCTCAGCATCACTCACATTGCACAACGACACAGGCGCATCACCTGTGGCTTGCTCTTCATTTGTTGCTTTCGAGGATCGGATTTATATAAAAGTGGCTCATCTTGTGGCTCGTATTTATGGTGACTCTCTTTTCTGATTTGGTTGCCCTCACTGACCTTAGGAACTATGAAACCTGACAGTGACTGAAAAAGATGGTGTTAATTTTAACATTGCAGTATAACTTGGACAATCAGTGACAGTATTGACAGAAGACAGAAACCTCAATTGGCATAAACCTACTGCATAATAGTGACTTAAATAGATGACGGTGACAAAAAGACTCTCACAATGACTACAATATAGAAGTATGATAATATACAACCACAATATGATGGATAACAATAAGATACAATGGATGTCATCAAAGCTCTGAAAAAGAAACCAAGAATCTGAAGTACTTGGAGCAAATCCTTGAAGTTTACTTGAACCAAGATCTTGTTGAAGTTCATATGTACATTATAAATATGAAGAGCAGTTATACACATGGAAGAAGGATTGACTCCATTAACGAAGTCGACATGAAGTTTGGACCGGAAGAAAGTTTGACCAAGATTTGTAAACTACGGTAGTACTAAATCCGAAGATCAATGAAGATCATTCTTGCGCTAAGAAGCTATCTCTTTTGAATGAAGTTAATCAAGACCAAAGAAGAAGGTCACAAAGATATTACAATTTTTATGTGTGTTTTATGTTATGGGTCAAGATTTTCTAGGATTTTGTAGCGATTCCTTTGCATCTTGGGAATCTAGGGTTGATAGCCCTGGAAAACTTGTGAAGTCTTGAAGACTCTTGGTATTTAGGTTTTCTGAACCCTAGTTTGGATTGAATTAACCCGAGGAGTGAAAACCCTAACCCTATGTAATTGTTCCCTCTAACGAAACCCTAGCTCTTGGGAAATGGTGTCTAGGGTTTGCAGGGCTAAACATTCCTTCATATTAAAACCCTAATTTTAAAAGATAAAACTCTAGGGTATGTGTTAGATCTTCGCTTAAAAGGAAAAACCCTAGGATTGTGTGTCTTCGCTAACAAGTAAAAACCCTAATAAGGGTTAGATCAAGGAATTTCTAGGGTTTGTAATTAGAACCCTAGAAGTACAGTTTTGAGAAATCACAGAAACCCTAGATTGATAGAATTGTCATCATGCTCTTGTCTTTTTATATTTTGTTTGGTTGTACTTGGTGAGAATTGTAGGCACACAATGAAGGCTATCAAAATTGTGAAAGTAAGATGAGAAGGATGGAAGAACAAAGTAAAGCAAGACTCGTGCTTGATGATGTCTTTTTGATAATTGAATTGAATGAATTTTAATGACTTCCACGAGACCCAACGGTCTAAGGGACCTATACTCCAAACCAAACAAAACATCATAGTCTCAAGTTTCCCTCTAAAACAACCCTTTTGCCATGAATCTTGATCAAGAAATTCGCAGTTTTGTGAAGCCTTGCTTCCTCAAACAACGTGCTCAAACTGTCCACCTTTAGATTATTTTCAAATTGATTACAAATGTCCTCATAAGCTGGACATTCCATGATGAAGTGCCATTTAGTTTCAACTGCTCCTTTCCTGCAAAAGATGCAAGTTCTTTCTTCCCACTCTTCCTTGGGAGTTATCCATCTACTTGTTTCGCACCTAAGATGGTGAGATTCGGTCCTCATCTGCGCATGATGAGCATGACGGAAAGAGGGAGTTGCAGTGACCCTGATAATGTTAAAGCTTCCAACTGATAAGCACATTCTAGGAACACATTGATAATTTAAAGATAAAGCAGAACCTTGTTGCAATGTAGAACATGCAAAGGAATGATTGACTTAAATAGCAAAATTTGACACCTTGATTTAAGACCATTATAATTTGGCAAGTCCGATATTGATAATTTGTTTGAGATATGATTTGGCTCCCTGGAAAAGCATATTGTAGCAGTATATGCAAAGGCTGGAAAGATAGCAGTTGAGATATTTTGTTGGATGATATTGATGTACCTACGACTACATAATTAGATCATGGAACACATGGATTGCATGGATAAAATTATTGATGGCTTGGATAAGCATGAGAGCGGGATTGAAATTGGAAATTTGATATGACCGATGAGATAGAACTCTGTTATAAAGAAGACCTGTGCTAGCAGTTGTGAGGAAGCTCAACTCCTTGAAGAAGATAGATGAACCAGTTGACGATAAATTTGCATGATGATTGACAAAATCTAGAAAGATCGAAATTTGATATAATGTAATGATATTAGGAATCGATAAACCCTGTCATGAAGATGAAATGTGAAAAAAGGTTGAAGCTCAGATATGATGTATTGCGAGATAGGAGCCCTTGTAGCTACCACTGAGATCTCCACGGAAGAACAAGTTGCTGATGCATTTATGAAGTATGAGACCAGCTAAGGGTTGTGATGATGCCTCCCTGATTGAGAGGGAGCAAGAAATCTCCTCCATGTTTGAGGAGTAAGGACCTCCTCCTTGATTGAGAGGGAGTGATGGTGGACACCTTATTCTCCATTTGTGTCATGCACAAGCCCAAGATTAATCGCCATACGTTTAGTTTATCATATTGGGAGGGAGAATGGAGGATAGATAAGCATCTGGGATTGGTACTCCTTGAGGATCAAGAATCCAAGATAGGAAGTACTCTTGTGGACTAACACTCTTTGAAGATCTGACAGGGTATCCAAAATAAGAGTGATCGAAGAGGATTGATATTCTTTGAGGATTGGGAATCCAAGATAAGAATAGTCTTGAAAGGACATGCCTTGTGAATATTCAGATGGGGTATGTGCCTTGAGAGGTTGTGGTGTCCATATGCATGCCTCCCAACATTGTGCTCTAGTCATGTGGAGAGTTAGAGCTTGTCAACTTAAGGCCTTCTTATCTTGTAATTTGACAATGTTGGTTATGATGTTGATGCTTAAAGATGGCTTATCAATCTGACTCTTCTTATGAGAATATTTCAATTTGAGAAGTATCTTTGTACTGATTTTGGAATTATGATTTAAGAGGGAGTGTTAGAAAATGTAATTAGGTCTGGTCTTCATAATGATCTTTGTACTTATATCATGTAAAAGAAGAAGAAGAAAAAGAAGAAAAATATTTATTATTATTATTATTTTATTAGATAAGCATGTTCTTCATGCTTCTAGGATTTGTTGAGTCAAAGAGTCAAAGTCTTATTTGAACCTATTGTAAAGAGAAAGGAAAAATAATTTTTAAATATGTAATTTGGGTCAAAAACCCTTCTAGATGCCAGGTTGGCCCTGCCCCAAAGGACATGTTTATTCGCACCCCTCTAGACAGTATAAATAGAAGATGATTTGAGCTCATTTGGACACACACAATTTGCTCAGTTAGATCTGAAATTTCATACAAGGAGGAGGGCCAAAGTTTGAAGTTTAAGGGTTTGTGGAAGTTTTGTCTTATCTTATCATTTGCTGAACATTTGGTATTTGGTCTCTTGTTGTTGATGGATTTGTTGTACAGAGGGAGGGTCTGACTTGGCATTTACAAGGTTGGTCATGGGTCTTGGATATCTCACTTTGATACGATTTTATAAGAAGATTATTATTATTATTATTATTATTATTATTTTTTTCGGGTTTTTCCCTTAGAGGGGTTTTGCCCTAGCTTGGAGCCTATATCTTGTGTTCCTCATGTTTATATTAGATAATTGTTTGATGAAAGAAACATAATAAAAATTAATAAGAAGCCAACTAAATTCACAAGCAATTACCAAAGTAAGAGAAATATAATATAAGTTGCAAGCTTTTTGATTTCTCAACAACTCTTATGTTATTTAATTCACTTTTCACCTTTTGACCTTTTTCTCCAATTAAGCACTTTTTCCTCTTTTATTTTAATAAAGTGATTAATTAAAGTCACTCTTAATCTCAAAAAATGATTAACTTGCCTCTATGCGTTCTCCGACCACTGAAAATCACTTTTCACCATCCCATCCTGTAGCTCTCTTCATTCTTGTTCCAATGAGCTATTACACTAAGGTGTGTCTCCAAATAATCTGCTCCAAATAACATCTTTAGCGTTTATAATCAAAACATGCTTGATAGCCCCATTTTACAGAAATAAACACAATGCAATGAAACCACGAATGAACTTTGTGGAATTGACCTTGATGGTGAAATACAACAAGCGAATCCCATCAGACCTCGTAAAACTCCTCAAAATCCCTTCCGGCCCTCCGATGACTTAATCTCGTCCTTGTGACAACCATCACAAGCCTTAGAAACCATGTTGAAATATGTAACTAGATTCGGTCTTCATAATATGTAATGTACTCTTGATTCTTGTATGTTGTAAAAAGAAAAGAAAATTATTATTATAATTTTTTATAGCATGAGTTTCATGCTCAAGGTTAATTTATTTTAGCTCAAGCACCCATTGTGTGCTTCTAGGGTTTGTCATATAGTCAAGATGTCAATAAAGTCATTATCGTATGTAAAAGACCCAATTGGGCATCTTGTAACAAGTCAAAAGAGTTAATTTGAGTCAAAAAGTGTCAAGTTACCCCTTTAAGACCAAGTCGGCTTGACAATGAAGAAGTTGGCCTAATTAGGGTTATTCGTCCTCCTGGAAGGGCTATATATAAGAGACCATTCGACCTCATTTGAAGATCACTCACTCATTCAGTCAAGGAAGCAAGAATAAGAAGGAAGAAGGCAATTGAAGGTCTAGAAGGAACAAGAAAGACGAAAATTTCTGATTTTTACACTCTCTCGCATGTGTGAGGAAGGCTAGGGTTTCTGTAGCTACAAGGTCGAAGTCTTCAAGTCATCAAAGAAGGGTCGAAATCAGAATAAAGGAAGTCTATTTGGTCACCTACAAGCCTTTGAAGAGGAAGAAGCCCAAGCGAAGGAAAGAGGAAGCATAAAAGAAGGGTCCTTCACTTCCAACCTTACTTGTCCACGACTGCTCCCTCCGGGGCCGGGGCACCTCATGTACCACGACTGCTCCCTCCTATACATTATATACCCAGGTATGGGCTTCCCCTTATTTAGCTACCCCTATGCCCCATTATGTGGCCCAGGGCTGCCCCTCTCATTCCCTATTCCATCTCACTTATTTGTCACTTGACACCCCCATTAGAAGGGTGTACCCTGAACATACTATCCACTCTAAGGGTTGAAACCACCTAATAAGATTCCTAGCTAACCCCCTTTGGAGCTTGGAGACATTAGCACATGCCAAAGTCCATTACGGAAGGGCATGCCATTATGAAGTGCCCACTTTATTATCCATGGTTTGTAAGCTCTTTTACTTGATTATTCTAATGACTGATTGTACTGGAAGCCTAGGGGATGCATTGGATCTTATGCAGGATTGCAGGTGGTTTCCATTTAGGTTTGGCTTCCCTAAATGGGATCTTGACCCCCAGAGGTCCACATTGGCACATGTAGGGTGTGCATAGAGAGCCATGGACCTCCACAACAACAAACAACACTCCACAGACTTTCATGGATGTTCAAAGACTACTACTCATCCACTTTTAGAAGATGGTGACATGATTGGTACACTATGCCTAGTAGACCCCCATAAGAGCCCCACACTCCTGGCAGATGCCCCAACACTTGTACGATGTCATGGAAGCTTTCATTCCACCACTTGGACCATTGCAAAGGATCTACAGGCATCTTCGATCCATATGGAGACCCATGGGGTCATTGATGTACGCTCAGGCCCACTGAGAGTACCACAGGTCTACTACTTGGAGGACAAGGGGCCACCCCCTTGTCCATATTCCGAGGAATTTATTCCTCAATATGGCACTTCAGGATGTTATTGAGCCTTTAGAGGGCCCTACGACATGCATACATCATTATTTGGCCCCTTATGAGGCTTGCTTTGACATTATGAGCTAGTATGGTGGACTTGTCACCATTAGGAGTTTTTATTTGAACATTATTTTATCTTTAGGGGCCCATAGGCTAATTCAAACTCATTAGGAGGCTATATATTGATGTTAGATACATTCATTTGTATCATCACTTGACTTGGGATCTCTCTAATCATAGAGAATTTTCACACTTTTTCCTTAGTGGATATTTTTTGGAGATGGATGAATTTTGATGTATGGATTTGGGCTATTTCTCGTCTTGGAGCTTTATTGAGCAAATGAAATGTTGGTTCGATATACTCTATAACATTGTAAGTAAATTTTGATGCTATTATTCTTGTTGCTTCATACTGCTAAAATTAGGGCTAGTTGCTGCATTATCGAAATGTGGAATTGAGCATGTTTTAGCTAATTTAATGTATGGGCCAATGTTATATGAATGAAATGTCCTAGAGATTTATTTATCTCGAGAAGCTTGCATCATTTGCTTTTAAGTATAAATGCTTGAAGGTCACTTTTCTTTTCTTTTTCTCAAATTTGGGCGAAGTTGACTTTTTGAGCCTCCTTGATCAAGAAACCAAGTTCTTACTCATCATTATCCTTGACTCCGTATCCCCAAGTGAACTAGGCATTGATCCCACAAAAAAGGGTGATCATTTCAATGCCCTTTTTACCATTTTCCCCTTCTTCACCAAGTCTAGATCCATTAGGCCACCTAGGGCATCAATTTCTCAGGAATTGACCCAAGGAAAAAATTCAATCTCCTATAGGCAATTGTGCTGGTGGGTCCCCTCCCTCTCCTCCAAATTGATGCAATTCTAACGGTGGAATCTCTGGGAATCCCAAGCCCTAGCTTTAGGATTGAATTATGCCTATGCATCCTCAAGGCTAGATCTCAATAGGATCAACTCAACCTTTTGAAGAAAGTATTCTTGTTTGGTCCTTTCCCCTCACCTTGTCCAGGATAGGAACATCATTGGTTACCTACATTCCATCCCCAAATTTGGGCTGGGTCCACTTGGCCCTGTGTGGTCCCATTTCTCAATAAAGGTTATTTGTCAAGGACCATTTGGGAATCCAAGTTTCCCAAGGATTATAGGGATTGAGAACCTTGTTTATAAGCCTATCCTTTCTCCCTCAACCCTCCAATCCTCACCCCTTACCCCTGGTGGACCAAGTCCCTTGCTTAAAGAGAAAACAAGTTCTATTCTTCACTCCATCCTTGGGAAAGGGTTTTTAGGGTCACTTCTCACCTATCCATTGAAATATACTTTACAAGTGATCCCTATACTATCGGGACTCAACCCATCGGTGAAAGTCCGTAAAGAGTAGGGGGACTTAGCTGTGGTGACAATGGGCTAAGCCTCCACTGTTCTTAACCTAGCAGTTGCCCTCTTAGGAACCCCTTTATGTCCCCTACCGTTTTGAGTGGCCTAATAGTAAGACAAGCCGTGTTTATGTACTCTTGAAGTGGGCTACTCTGAAACTCCCACGTATACTTGTTTGGTTGCCTAGTTAGGGACGTTGGCTATTTCCCAATGCTTGACAACTTAGCCTCTAATTTGGCACACACAACTCCAAGCTCCTCAAGCTTATTGATTTATTGCAAAATGGTGCTTTAGAGTGTTTGGGCCTGCTTCCTCATCGCCATAAGATCTGTCCTAGTATGCTCAATCTCCTCTTGGTGGCTATCATTTGAAAGTAATGTAGCCCTACTGGCTACCTCTGCATCTATTTCCACCTCATTAGTGGTTGGCTCCAAAGATGGATGCTTAACTCGCTCGATCATTACTCCAACTCGAGCCTTCAACTGGCTCTCCAAAGATGACTCATCATGCATACTATGCATGTCATTCTCCTCCTCTAGTCACGCTCCTCTAAAATCTAAATGCTCTTCATGTTGGATCATCACTAGTGGCTCATCCCTCAAGCCTTCTTGAGTGTCTTCTCCTTGGCCTTCTTCATACTTGCGAACAATTTGTTGCTTGCCATTTTTAGCCATCAAGCATGGATGCATAGGTGAATTGCTATCATCTCCACATGGCTTGGCTGCTCATACCCTCCAAGGGCATTCTTATGCAGATCAATGGACTCAACAGTAGAAGAACCCATCTCATCAAAATCATCAGAAGAAATCCCACTTCGTGTTCTACCTTTGTCATCTCCACCATTTTGCCCGAGCATGATTGGTTGGGCTCCCAAGACCCCTTCCTTGCAGTTGAAGCATAGATTTTTCCTTTTTAATTCATTTTTGATGTTTGTTGGAAATTTTTGCATCCCTATCTTGATAGGCTCACATCCTCATTAATTCCTCCTTGGTCAATTGCCTTTTAAATTGTCTTATATTCTACCCAACCAATATTTCTGCTAGTTCATATGCAACAGGTGAGACAATCTGTTCCTTCCTCCAAATGGCTAACATTATGGACTACAACTACTTGCAAATAGCATCACGATCTCCCATAAAAGAAGACAAAATATATTGCATGTTGGTTTTGACATTGTCAAGATGATGTTCCTTAAAATTGAAGAAGCATTGGAACATTCGAAGAACCAAATCATTGCACTCTAGATCAAGCATGATTTCATATGATTTAACTCTGGCCCCGATTTCTAAAAATCTTGAGCCTCTTTCAAAAGGTAAGGCCGATGACGTTATCCAACTCCTGAAAGCTTTTTACTATCAACTGGAAAAATTTCCTCATGATATCGTCATTGTAAGGAGGTATAGGTGAAGTCTACTATATGATCTCATGAAGATAGGAGGCAACTATAAGTCTTACCCCTTCACAAGGATGCTCTAAGAACTTCTGATGTATCAAGGCAAGCATGGATGGTTTTAGGCCCAATTTAGACTCCTCCAATTTGATTGATTCACCTTGGAAAGAAGTAAGTCTAATTTCTCCAATTAAAAAAAGGCTTTTACTGTCGCCTTCATTTTCTTCAAATCCGACCTTAAGGGCATAGAGCAAATTTTGCTAAAGAATAACATGGATTCCCCTTGAGAAGGGTCTTCTTTTTTGACTTTTTCTCTAGACTATATTGCAATCCATTGAGGTATTGTTATGCTAATTTAAGAGGCGTCTTGAAAACTCCATTATTCAGTAGCTTCGATAATTTGAACCAACAATAATACATGCATTACTCATACAACCATATCTAACTCTTGCCCAACTGTACATTGATGATTGGACAACAAACATACAAAAAAGTGAGCTCTCTACACAACTTTGTCACCAACCCTAGCAGGCAACAACGACAAGCTCAACACCTCATTGCCCAACCCTAATGACAACAAACTCTCTCAGCCATAGGAACAATACTCTCAAATGCAAATTCATTCAAACACTCATTAAGGAGTCTTTTTATGACAGAGTATACATGGCATCTAGGCTTATAGACATTGCTAGCAACGCAACTCAAAACCCTTTTCTCTTTGCGGCATACACATACTCAACCAATATGTACTCTCCTCATGACAATCAAAAGTATATAGAATCTTCCATTACTACAATAGGATATACATATCATGACACATATTAGCTCACAAGGCCATACACATGGCATCTCTCTCTCAGCCAACTCGTACTCTCATACTAGACTCACACTCACCATTACAATGCCTTGGCACCGATACAAATTCATGATAGTAACATAGACACTCCCACTATGACCATACCTTGCAGGACTTAAACTTTACAAGACTTACATAGAAGATACAACAATAAAACCCTATACAAGCCTAACTCACAAAGATGTCGCCCTTGCAACACTAATAACATTAGTCGTTCACAGCTACACAAATTCTGTCCTTGTCATTAGCAAGCTTCAACACAGCCACATAGCGCCTCTAGTCCTTGCAAAACAAAACATGTCAGGTACAAGAGTGATATACTCCAACAAACTCTGCTATAGGTGTACTTCTTCACAACACTCATATATGTTGATCTTCTTGGAAAGTACATGTTGACAGATTGCACCACTGGTAATGCACTCAACCTCTCTGCTTTGTCATTATAGATTTAGGCGAATCTCTATGGAAGCTACAGGCATCATCTCATCGCACTCTTCTTTTTTTGTGGCATCAAAATGCACATAGTCTTGTCTATTCGCACTCTGCCATCTTCTGCAAGCATGCACAATTGCAATTATGCATAGCACACTCGTAGCTACAGAGGCTATGTATTACTTTTTTCTCATTGCATTGTGTTAATATTTTGGCGCAATTCACACTTTGTTACATCTCCAATCATACCATAATCCGAAACTTAATGCACATGTAACTCATAGAGCACGTGATCAACTTCTGATCGCATGACTACAGGAAATTGATATTTCACTCCTAGATCTAGAATTGCAGCTTGATCAATTATAAACTCCATCTTTGTTGTAATTCTGAGATTGCTCATTAGGACCCTTTGTGCACTGTATATGCCTGCACTTGAAGCTTTACTCCAACACACAACAATCACCAACAAAATCAAATATATCGCTCCACAACCGCATACACACAACACTATGCTCCTAACTTCCCAGACTCCAAATTGCTACACTAAACTTAGGTCGATTCATGAACTGGTGTGTTCATGAACAACAACATACAACACTCCATTAGTAGCTTCCGTGCAATCAACAATGCACACCGGGCAACCATTACACAACAACTCCTCGATCTATACTCATGTGGTTGTGATAACCCGTCGAATCCCCTAGACATGATACAACCGCTACCTAAAATTCACGAGTTCAATTTGATGGCGTTGATTCCCCTTAATTCATGCATGAGTAAATACTGGATCCATGAGTTGCATGTTGTTTTGGCTCCTCTCCGGTTGGTCGACTAGGGATTTGACCCTGATCTTGCTCAACTTAAGACTCTGCGACAATAAGAATCTAGGCAGAAACCCAACCTAATCTTGGCAGTTACAATCCAATCCAACACTCTATGATGTATGCCGCCAATTCTCGGCCTCAGTTGGCAGCTCTCTGAGCAAGTATAGTATCATGCCCCCTTTAGATGTGGCGATTCTCGACCTTGACTAGAGATTGGCCTTGGACCTCGTTATTACTTAGTCTATCCCTCACACTGACTATAAAGTCGATCTGGCGCCACTTATTTCACAAAATAATTGCGACTATACTCAGATCAAACGTCGGACCCTTCATGAGATTCTATAATTGATTTGGCAACAACGATCACGGTCCATGTTATCACTCAGAAGGGGCATCCCTTCTATAACTCAGTCAAAATGACTGGTTATGTACTTAACACAATGACTAGATCTGCTGTAATAGGGTTTCAAAAATGTTGTAGGGTTTGATATATTTCTATTGGGCAATGGAGTCAAATGTTTGGTTTAACAAGGAGGCAAACTAAAACCTTCACAGTGGCAGGATAGCTGAAATACTTTGAGATTTCAAATAGCTGAGATGGAAAGCAGAATAGGAGGGCAAACAATATACTTATAAGAGAATCACAATGATGAATTCTACAAAGCATATATCAGAAAGCTATGGATGACTGAACATATAAACTAAGCATAATAAATATGAGTTTTGTTCATTTACTCTTATCAGTCATAGAAGAACATGCATGTGACAACATAGAAAGGAAAACAAAAACAGGAAAACACATACCTAAACTCTCTCAACACAAGAGTCACTGCTGCAAAATTAGTCTTCCTTTATTAAACCTTCAGAAAATACACAGGGCAGAATAGGTTTCTGATAGAAAACCCAACCCTTTCCATTCGTCATTCTGTCTTTATAGAAAAGACGAAATAACTACAACAAGCTTCTAGCAAAACTTAATTACAAAATCTAAAAATAATAACAACGTACATCTCAAATATATGCATATAAAACTTTCTAATCCTATTTGCATCTAAAGATAATGTTGTTGCTGGAGTCATTGCTGGAGATAAGGAACAACAAGTTAAATTTGATGAGGTGGCATCCAAGTCACTAACTGTCCATAAACTTTTTCCTCACGAAATCCTGAAAAATAGGGTCCAGTGATCCCTTCGAAACTCCAAATCTGTGACACCTGTTAGAAAACTGAGAGAGGTTTTTCTAGATGGGTCCCTTTTGGACAAAAACCTCTTTCAGTTTCGTAAAATTCATTCTCATTTGACCAGGATCTGGTTTTGAAAATAGTTGCTAAAACAGGATTGTAAAATCCTGAAAAACAACCTTTCAAATTCACCTTCAAATATTCCAAACTGTAACACCTGTTAGAAAACCGAGAGAGGTTTTTTTACATGGGTCCATTATGGACAAAAACCTCTTTCTGTTCGTAAAATTCATTTTCATTTGGTTGGAAATCTTTCCCAAAATTACTTTGCTATACAGGAAAATCATAGTTTTTTAACTGGCCATTTTTACAGAAAAATGCTGATAAGTCCATTGTCATCTAGTCAACTGTTTAGCTGGAAAATAGAACAGGTCCCTCTGTAGATTATCATCGTTGTTTTAACAAAACAGGTCCCTCTGTAGATTATCAACACTGCTCCTGGATGTCTTCTGCTGCTTTGTGATTTTTTCTGGAAAAATTGCTGACAGGCATGCTGTCGGCATTTCCCTGTAGGTTTCTTTTACTAACCGGCATGCATAACTTTGCTCAAAATAGTCTGGCATATTAGCCGAGGGTACTAGCAGCCTCCAGTAACACATCCAACTTGTCTAATCTCTGCTTCTTGTTCTCTTTAGTCTCCATGAGCTTTGCTTTGGCAACCTGTTTATTACAATTAAAATGCGCCGTCAGCATTTTATAAAAATTTAAAAAATGAAGTTCATTGTGATAACAGTCCACATGATAAACTAAATGTGACCTGTTCTGCTGGGTGGAACTTGGTTCTACTAACAAGTGGGATACCTTGGCGTCTGGAACAATAGGAAATTAATTCTTTAGAATTGATCTCCAATCTGCAAACTTATAGTATGAAATCCGATGAAAGGTCTGCAATTTAAAACCCTCACGCTGGCAGGATGCACAACTCCAATATCACTGTAATATCCTGTTTGGATATATCATTAAAATGTTTGAAAAATTTCTTTAGAAAATCGCGCTGAGTTTTATCCAAAAATACCATGAAAATTCACCAATTTATATCAGAGAAATTGCCAGCAAGTAACATATCAAACCCAGAAATTAACAAGTGCTGCAGCTCTGACAAATTAAAAATAAAATACTGCAATTATGTATACAACACGAGACAAATTCAACAAATCTCCGCCATATTATATTAGCATAAAATTTGATATTACATGTCAGTATAAATAGCTGGAAAATAGCTATGAGGTGATGGCCTTCCAAATATCTCCGGCAATACAGCTGACGGGCTCCAAACAAAAACTGGTCCCAATAAGCACACTTGTGAATTCTGAGTGAATTCACGAAGGGATTGGAAGAGATAGGTTTTCGTCCATTCTCATCAATTCTTAGATAATAAATACCCAAGGTTTTCGTACATGAAAATTCACCAATTTATATCAGAGAAATTGCCAGCAAGTAACATATCAAACCCAGAAATTAATAAGTGCTGCAACTCTGACAAATTAAAAATAAAATACTGCAATTATGTATACAACACGAGACAAATTCAACAAATCTCAGCCATATTATATTAGCATAAAATTTGATATTACATGTCAGTATAAATAGCTGGAAAATAGCTATGAGGTGATGGCCTTCCAAATATCTCCGGCAATACAGCTGACGGGCTCCAAACAAAAACTGGTCCCAATAAGCACACTTGTGAATTCTGAGTGAATTCACCAAGGGATTGGAAGAGATAGGTTTTCGTCCATTCTCATCAATTCTTAGATAATAAATACCCAAGGATTTTCATCCTTGGCACAATGAACAATAGCTGAGGACAACTCCCCAGTCTTGACAAAGACAGATGAATAACTTTGGATGATCCAAAAGGCTAGCTTCCCTGCCTTTTCTGATGGGTCCCTCTCCAATCTTCTAGAAGCACTTTTATGTTATTATTTTATTTTTTATTCTAAAAGCTCCTCTTTTAATTTATCTGAGTGACTCTATTTATTTTAAGTCACTTTTCCCCTTTTTGGCCTTTTTCTCCAATTAAGCACTTCCCCTTTTTTATTTTAATAAAGTGACTGATTAAAGTCACTTTTAATTTTGGAAAATGATTAACCTGCCTCCATGCTTTCTCCGGCCACTGAAAGTCACTTTTCATGATCCCATCCTATTGCTCTCTTCATCCCGGTTCCAATGAGCTATTACACTAAGGTGTTTTTCCAAACAATTTGCTCCAAATAACACCTTTAGCCTTTATACTTAAAACATGCTTGATAATAACTCTGTTTTATGGGAATCAACAGAATGCAATGGAACCTCTAATGAACTGTGTGGAACTGACCTTGATGGCGAAATACAGCAAGCGAGCCCCATCGGACCTCATTAAACTCCTCAAAACCCCTTCAGGCCTTTGGTAATGCAATCTTGTCCCTGTGACTTGGTTGTCACAAATCCTAGAAACCCATCCTAACCGCTTCATAAGGGAAACTGAAAATGGGGACATTACACAACTTGTGGAGGAGAAAATCAAAGATTTGTTTTTCAGCCATTGGCGAGGATTTCAACAGTAGTTCAGCAAGGAGAAGGCAACTAGTCTTTAGCAACGAGAAGCCAACTAGTCAGCAGCAAGGAAATGGGCACCATACAGCCCAGCAGAGGAGGCCATACAGTTCTGCAGATTTTAGAGCAGTCTGCCTCGATTTTTGTGCAGACTGAAATTTCAGGTTTGCTGTTCATTTGATTAATTTTCTCAGAGCCATTTTCCTTACAAGGGAGCTCTTGTAAGTTCTGAAGATAATTTTAAGTCATGAACTGAGATAGAAGAGCAGAAATAATTGTGCATTGTGTGTTATTGTTTTTCTCATTTTTCGATGCATGCAAGAGTTAAGAGGACCAACAAGTAACTTGATGTGATCTGTTTGTTTAGATGGTTGGTTTTAAGATAATTTAACCTGCTAAGGAAATCTCCCAAATTATCATAAATTTCTGGGTTTTTCAATAACTCTTTCAGTTAGACATTTTCTCAAACATGTCACCTGTGCATTGCTGTAGGTATTTCTGAGTAGTTTTAATTTCCCAAACAGTGATTTTTAATGGTCTAATGTCTCTGAATGTTGATCTCCAACTTCAGCATATAATAGCAAGTAATTTTTATGAGAATGAACAACACAAATCAGAATATAGAATGCATCTTCTTTTATTAAAATATCAATTCACAATAACAGAGCATTTATTCATCAAAGTTCAGCACTTTAAACATATATATAGCAGAAGTATAACTCAGGAATAGTCACACAATGGAACCTGGTTACAATATGCAGCTGGTTCTTTCACACTGGAGGCATAAACACATGAAATGCTGTCATGTGTAGCAGCCCAACTCGCCCCCCTCACCTTCAGACTTTGCTTCATTCCACACTTAAACTCGACCACCAAATTTCTGAGTGCAATTGTTCTCCTGACCTTCTGACTTAATACTTCAGCTTGGCATCACCATTCAAGTGACTGTACCACTCAGAATCGTATTACGCTGCTGTGAAGAGAAGAAGGTACGATTTATTTGATTATCACCAACAAGGAATGTAACCCCAACTCTGCTCCAGCATACACAGAGACCTGTCTCTCCTTCTTCCAGCATGGAACCACGAGATTAGTGTAATGACCCCAGTCATTCTGCAAATACGTTAATTGTCCTGATCATCGTGCACTCGTATAGATATGGTAAATGTTGCCTTGGTTACTTTACATGGCCATTGTAAATACCTTCTTGTTCAGTTTTGTAAATAATGGAAGTGGTGAATATACATTTAGTAAATATTGCCTACATTTTGAAAACAATAAATATATATATGCTTCCTTGGTCACTTTTATAAATTCCTCCTTGGTCAATTTACAACAGTGTGAATACTGGTTAAACATGTCTAAATTTCATAAGCATTGTAAAGTGTATGTATATATATTATATGTGTAAACCTCAAGTAGTGAGGAAAATCATCTTAAAGGTAGCACATAGATACATGCAGCCCATGGTAAACCTCATGAAAAGCATTGTAAAAAGAAAATATCTGATAAATCGCAGGCAAGGAAAAAAAAAGGTCCAAATGGCACAAAATGGATTGGTCCTCAAGAATGACAGGCCAATCACCATTAAAAACAAATCTAAAAACCAAGGACGGGGGCATTTTTTGGTTGGTCCAGAGGAGCTGGGCCAGGCTGGACTCTAACCAACCAGAGAGAGAGAGCGAACAGCAGAAAAGAGGGAGAATGGAGTTGGGAAAGGAGAAGGGGAAAAGGAACAAAAAAAAATATCAAGGAGAGAACAGCAAAAGTGGGGAGGGAGTCGAGGAGAAGATGCAGAATGGAGGGAGGCAGCAAGTTGCTGTTGGGAGATAGAGGTGTGGGTACGGATTGTGTGTTATGTGTGATATCAAGGACGACTGCCAGGTAAATAGCATCTCAGTTAATAACTATTGGTATCACGCTCTTGAGTTAAGTGTGCATAGTTGAATCTATTTGTATTCCAGATTGCAGTGAGTTTAATCCATTGTCAAGGCCACTGTGTCAATAATTTTGTGGTTGGGCAAACCACTGCGAATAACACCTCGTGGATACAGATTCTCATGGCTGCAATTTCCTGTATGCTTGCATAAACCATACGATTGCGGTGATTGGGTAAGATCCTGTTGATGAGACCGTGTTTACCCATTTTTATAGTTGCAAATTATATGGTAGTCTCCATGTATGTGTTGGATATGGTTTTGTTTTTGTGCCTGCAAAGAAATGCTGCAAGGTGGTCTCATAGTTGCGATATTGTAACTTTGAAGACCGTTTGACCTTACTATAATGAGATAGGCATACCAGGTTAATTGTAACTTGGGATAAAGTTTGTGATACGCATACTCATGGAGACAGGTTTCTAAAGTCCCCCAAAAAAAAATTAACTGAGGATGGAGGCTCTTATCTCTGGAATCCCTCAGCGGCTAGTGGGTGGAGGAAGTGGCTGCCCTGGACTAGCCTTCCTTGACCAAGAGTACTCAGAGTTCAGTAGAGATATCACAGCAGCAGATTCAGGGTGAAGGAAGACCTCTGGAGCGCCCCTGAACTTAATGAAAGTGTAGGATTTTCTTCTTTTTCTGCTTTCCTCTGGGGTCCCTCACGGGCTATTGGGTGGAGGTGACCTACCTCTGGAGTCCCTGGACTGCCTCGGATCTGAGTACTTTAATACCAGAAGGGTGGAGGTGGGTTAGACCTCTGGAATCCTTGGTATATCTGATAGCATGGTCATTCAAAACAGTCTTCACAAGCTAGGAGGTGAAAGCTGCATGAGAAAGTAAATAGCAGCCTGTCTATGGTTGGGTGGCAAATTTATGTTCCTGTTCTGATGCTCATCACAGTGAATGTTGTGATTTCCTTGGGAAAAATTCCACAGCAAGTTTTACTGACTTGAGAACGTTTAATGTAGGATGGATGGCTTAGTTGCTGTTAACATCTTGGCTAAGATGCTGGATACATAATTATTGTTCTCCTTCCATAAGTTCTGTTACATCAGATGTACTGAGTATATATATATGTTTACAAAGGAAGTCATGGCATGAGTTGTTGAAATGTGTAACTAGGTTCGGTCATCATAAATATGAATTGTACTATTGATTCTTGTATATTGTAAAGTGAAAGAAAAATTATTATTGTTATTTTATAGCATGGGTTTCATGCTCAAGGTCACTTTATTTAGAGGTCAAGCACCCATTGAGTGCTTCTAGGGTTTGCCCTAGGATCAAGAAGTCAATAGAGTCATTGTCATATAAAGAAGACTCCATTGGGCACATTGTAACATGTAAGAATAATTAATTTTGTATTTAAAAGTGTCGGAATACCCTCGAAGGCCAAGTCGGCCTCATTAGGACATGTCGCCCTCCTTGGAAGCCTATATATAGGAGGGAACTCAACCTCCTATGGACACTTACTCATCTACTCATCATCTAAGCAAAAGAAGGCTAGCGAAGGAGGAAGAAGGATGAAAGATGAAGGCTTGGGTTATTTCTTTCTCTCTTTCTCTCACGTGCGAAGGAAGGCTAGGGTCTTGCTGCTGCAAGGTCGAACTTGAAGTAATTGCAAAAATAATGTTGAAGGAAGGTCTATTAGGTCATCCACAAACCCTAGAAGAAGGGGGAGCCCAAGTGAAGGTCAAAGGAAGCCTTGAAAGCCTTGGAATTGCTCACATGTGTGGAAGCAACCACTGTTGCAGTGGCCAAAAATTTCAGACTTGCAATGGAGGCCGAAATTCTGTAGCTTGGGGTTGAAGTTGTGTTGTTGGAAGAGATTTGACTGGATTTGACTTGGATAAAGGAAGCACCTCATTAAGAAGGTCTGACTTGGTCTTGGAAGGGTATTGGTCTTGGTATATAGGCCTTGAGATTTGTCATTTGAAGAATCTATAAGAAGAGAAGAGATTTGTGGGTTTTCCTTTCAAGTGGAGAGGTTTTCGCCTTGACCTGCAACCTACATCTTGTGTTCTTGTATACTATTGATTTTCTTGTTTTGGTAGCTGTTTGATGATAAGAACAAACATAATAATAAGAGAAGAAGCTAATAATTAAGAAAAGTAAAAAGACATCACAAGTAGTTATCAATTTTAAGAGAAATCATCCTATTTGTTGCCATATAAATTTCTCAACATGGTATCTAAGGTTGACTAAGGGCATGACGAAGATCACTACATCATTGAAGAAGTCATTCTCTATGATGGCAAGCCACCTCAAGCAAGGAATCAAAGCATTTTGGAATCTCCTATTATTTGTGAAGAATCGTATGACCAAGACTTCCACTACAAAAGACGAAGTATTGTTTTCAGCACTTACTGGTACGTTTGAAGATGAAAATATATGGGTTATTGACAATGGAGCATCCAAACATATGACAGGTGAGCACAAACAATAAAGACATTATCAAGAGGAAAATATTCCTATTCTATTGAACTTGGTGACAAGAAAAGCTATCCTGTAAGAGGAATTGAATCAACCTTTTGGAGCTGGAGAATGGAGGAAACATTCATCTCAACAATATCGTATTCGCACCAGGTTTGCAAAAAAAATTACTTTCAATTTCATGTCTAGATGATAAGGGAGATAGAGCCTCTTTCATAGATGAAAAGGTTGTAGTATGGGATACAGATTCTAGCATCAACAATGCAGAAGTCATTGGAATTCGTGAAGGAAGACTCTACAAATTACTAACACCTCTCTCTCAAGCATTATTTCACATTGAAGTAAGTCTTTGTGAACTTTCGCATCGAAGGTTTGGGCACCTTCACTACAAAATCTTACCAACTCTAAATTCAATGGTGAATGGCATCCCTGAACTCAAGGAGGATCATGGAGTGTGCATTAGGGAAATTTTTTAAGAGACCATTTGGAAGCAATGTTTCAAGGTCAAAATAAATCTTGGATCTCATTCATTCTGATGTCTACGAAGTCTCTTAGAGGTCACCTATACTATGTAACATTCATTGATGACCACTCAAGGAAAACTTGGATCTATTTGCTGAAGTCCAAGGATGAAGTATTCAACAAATTTCAAGAATTCAAAGCTGAAGTAGAGAACCTTATAGAAAGAAGGATAAAGGTACTAAGATCTAACAATGGAGGAGAATGCACATCTAAGGAACTCATAGCTTTGTGTAAGGAGGTTGGGATTAAGAGGGAGCTAATAGTCCCATATAATCCTGAGCGAAATGGAGTTGCCGAACGAAAGAATTGATCAATTGAGGAAAGTGTTAGAGACATGTTACATGATCAAGGCTTGTTGAAATTTCTGTGGGGTGAAGCAACAAAGGTTGTTGTCTACATTCAAAATCGAAGTCCTCATAGATCCTTAGACAACATGACTCCTAAAGAAGCATTCACCGGGAAGAAACCAAATGTAGACCATCTTCGAATATTTGGTTGTCTTGTCTACATTCACATTCCGAAGGATAAGAGAAAGAAGTTGGATCCTAAAAGCATGAAGGGTGTATTTGTTGGCTATAGTAATTCTTCTAAGGCATACAGGATCTACATAAAGGAAGGACATAGAATTGAAGTAAGTCGAGATGTGATCTTTGATGAAAGTATTGCATTTAAGAAATCAAAGGACCTCCCCATTGACTCTGATGATGAAGAACTTCCAATATTCGAAGAAGAATGCACTAGGGAGGAAGAGGATACAAATCATGAAGAAGAAGGTCCTAGTGAACATGTGCAACAAGTCATCATCCTTGAAAACAAAAAAAATACCTAATTGGTTGAAATCTACTCTTCTAGATGCGGAAGGACATGGGGCAGCCAAAGGTACGTTCAGGGAAAGTAAGAAGCCCAAAAGATATTTAGGGTATGCAGCCTATATGACAAAGTTAATCGAGGCAGAGCCATCCACCTTTGAAGATGCTGTCAAACATCAAGAATGGGAAGATGCTATGAATGAAGAATACCAATTGATAATGAAGAATGGAGTTTGGGAAATCGTTCCTAGGCCTAAAGACAAATCAGTGGTAACTTCTAAGTGGCTCTACAAGATTAAACATGCAACAAATGGAAGCCTTGATAAATATAAGGCAAGATTTGTGGCTAGGGGTTTTTCTCAACAAGAAGGCATCGATTATGAAGAGACATTTGCACCTACAACTAGGTATACAACAATACGATTGTTGGTCTCTTTGGCAGCATCAATGGGATGGAACATCCATCAAATGGATGTCAAGACAACATTTTTGAATGGCACTATTGATGAAGAAGTCTATATAGAACAACCTTTGGGATTTGAAGTGAAAGACAGAGACTCGTGTCTGCAGGATGAAGAAGGCACTTTATGGCCTTAAGCAAGCACCAAGGGCTTGGTATGCTAGAATGGACACATATTTGCAAAGATTGGGCTTCTCGAAGAGTTTTGCTGATCTGAATCTCTATATCAAGGTTGTGAAGGATGAGCCGATAATCATTCTTCTATATGTGGATGATCTTCTCATGGCAGGTGTAGAAGGTCGTATTCAAGAGTGCATGAAGCAACTCGGAGCAAAATTCGATATGAAGGTTCTAGGGTTGATGCACTATTATTTGGGGTTGGAAGTATGGCAAGGACTTGAGATATATCTAGGTCAACGTAAATATGTGATTGAGACGCTGAAAAGGTTTGACATGATGGATGGCAAACCTATGACAGCCCCTATGGTCACAAATTTAAAAAGGCTGAGAAGTTTTGATTCAAGCCATGTGGATCCGACTAGATATAGAGAATTGGTTGGCTCTTTGATGTACTTGGTGAATACTCTGTTGGAAATATTGAGAGTGGGGTGAATCAATATTTCTTAGCAATTAAAACTTTTTAATCTTTTTTTAGAGCATTAGTTAATTTTTAATTATTGTTATTGTTGCTTTTCAGATTGTTAGTTTTTGTAGCATCGAAGGTGTTCTAGTCTCCAAACTTTGTGGAGAGGCTAAAACACGAGATTTCCATAACCCAGAAATCGTTTTCAAAATTCCATCTAGAATTGTCTCAATTAGATTATTAGCTGATTTTTAAATATTTCCTAAGTCCGAACTTAGGGAATATGGTTAATTAATCAAAATTAATTGAGATAAGGTGTGAATCATTTAGAAACTCATAGAAATCGACTGGGAAATAGTCTGGGCTCTTGATTAATATACGGATTGACTGGGAAGTAATCTGGGCTCTTGATTGAGTTTTAATCTCGGTCGTTGGAGGTTCAACAAAAGATTATAAGAAGTCGATGGGTAGATGGAGAATACACTTGAGGGGTTCGATTTCCTTGGTTTGATTTCCAGAGAGCATCAACAGTGGTTGGAAAGCTAGAGAAGGAAGCAGAGACAGAGAGGGGCAGGGACAATGCGTCCAGAGGAAAGTTTTTCTAGATTCGGGGAGCACATTGTAGAGAGGCAGAAGAACCACAATGAGGCTGATGCAGGGGTTGTGCAGAAGCCGTTAGAGGCAGTTTGATTTTGCCAGAGAGAAGCTGAGTTTTAGTTCCAGAGGAAATCGTTAAGGAATTTCTCGCTCGACACCAGGGGGAGAGGGGTGGGTGGGAAAGGGTTCTAAAAGGCTGGAAAGACAATTTCTCAGCCAAGGGCGGACAAGACAACTACAGGAGCAATTGATTCAAGCTGTGCGTGGGAAGAGATTGCACAAAGGTGATGCAGGCATATGCAAACCAGTTTGGATGACTCACTTAGAGCTGTAGTCAGAGCCCGAATTTGCATGTGGGTGAGGAAAATTCCTCACTAGATTTTTGCCAATATTTTTCTCTGTAGGATTGCCAGATTTTAACATCTAGTTGTACTTGGAATTTCTCATTGCTGCATAATAATAAAACTCTCATTTGTTGCACTGGTTTTCCCAAGTTGGGTTTTTTCTGGGACATTCGTCCAAAAATAACTGTGTTAATTATTGTGTGTGTATGCTAGAATTTTCTTATTTTCCAATGCTATTTTCTCATGCAATTTTATTTGTAAAGGTTGCAGTGTGAATTATTTGGTATTTGCCATAGCAGATAAATTGTTAGATTAATTAACAATTAGAAAAATAATTTCTAGTTAATGCAACAGGATTTCAGACTTGAAATTTTCACATGGCATCAGAGCGTGATTGATCAGCCTGGAAGCTCAGAAGCGAAGAAGGAAATTTCGCTGTTTAGAGGGAGCAACATGCTGAAATTTCTGGTGTTGCGCAGTACCCAGACATATAGTTCAAATTGTTGCGCAAGGGTTTGATTTTTAGTTGTAGGTTGGTAGAAAAGTCTGTTTGTCTGGAATAGTGATTCCAACAGGCAGAGGGAGCAGCAACAACTCAAATTTTCACTGAGTAGATTCCTTGGTTGGATGCCGAGTGTTTTGTAGCAGTAGAATCAATGTTGGGTGGAAGAGAAAAGCACACACTACATAGGGAACATTTCTCTCAGGGGACTTTGAGTTTCAGAAGTTTGATTTTACGGAGTAGATTGGTAGTAGTTGAGCACAAATTTCTTCATTTCAGAAGGGAGTGCATATAGCAGAGCTTTCAATAGATTTGGAGATGGCCACAGTCGAGCTTATAGATCAGGATAGGTTGGAGGGTGCCTCCAACTATGTCATCTGGAAGGCTAGGATGTCCTTCCCTCTAGACAAATACGGCTTAAAAGCGTACATAGATAATGTGGTTGCAGTTCCCCCAGGATGTCGTTTAGCTCAAGGAGTACAGGAAGGACATGGCTAAGGCGAAGCGACTGATCTTGGATGGAGTTGGAGATCATATAGTCTCACATATAGCTAGCAAAGGTACTGCCAAAGAAATGTGGGAAAGGGTTCTAAAACGCTGGAAAGACAATTTCTCAGCCAAGGGCAGATGAGATGACTACAAGAGCAACTGATTCAAGCTATATGCGTGGGAAGAGATTGTGCAACGGTGATGCAGGCATACGCAAACCAGTTTGGATGACTCACTTAGAGCTGCAGCCAGAGTCCGAATTTGCATGTGGGTGAGGAAAATTCCTCACTAGATTTTTGCCAATATTTTTCTCTGTAGGATTGCCAGATTTCAACATCCAGTTGTACTCATAATTTCTTACTGCTGCATAATAATAAAACTCTCATTTGCTACACCAGTTTTCCCAAGTTGGGTTTTTCCTGGGACATTTGTCCAAAAATAACTGTGTTAATTATTGTGTGCGCTAGAATTTCTTGGTTTCCAACGCTATTTTCTTCTGCAATTTTATTTGTAAAGGTTGCAATGTGAATTATTTGGTATTTGCCGTAGCAGATAAATTGTTAAATTAATTAATAATTAGAAAAATAATTTCTAGTTAATGCAACAGGATTTCAGAGTTGAAATTTTCACATGGTATCAGAGCGTGATTGATCAGCGTGGAAGCTCAGAAGCTCAGAAGAAAATTTCGCTATTTAGAGGGAGCAACATGCTGAAATTTCTAGTGCTGCGCAGTACCCAGACAAACAGTTCAAATTGTTGGGCAAGGGTTTGATTTTCAGTGGTAGGTTGGTAGAAAAGTCTATTTGTCTGGAATAGTGATTCCAATAGGCAGAGGGAGCAACAACAACTCAAATTTACACTGAGCAGATTCCTTGGTTGGATGCCAAGTTTTTTATAGCAGTAGAATCAATGTTGGGTGGAAGAGAAAAGCAGACACTACATAGGGAACATTTCTCTCAAGGGACTTTGAGTTTCAGAAGTTTGATTTTATGGAGTAGATTGGTAGTAGTTGAGCACAAATTTCTTCATTTCAAAAGGGAGTGCGTATAGTAGAGCCAACAGTTGAGCAGAGGGAAAGAGGGAGTTTTCCATAGATTTGGAGATGGCCACAGTCGGGCTTAGAGATCAAGATGGGTTGGAGGGTGCCTCCAACTATGTCATCTGGAAGGCTAGGAGGTCCTTCCCTCTAGACGAATACGGCCTGAAAGTGTACATAGATAATGTGGTTGCAGTTCCCCAGGATGTCGATTAGTTCAAGGAGTATAGGAAGGACATGGCTAAGGTGAAGCAACTGATCTTGGATGGAGTTGGAGATCATATAGTCTCACATATAGCTAGCAAAGGTACTGCCAAAGAAATGTGGGATGTTCTCTCCACGCTATACAGGGTTCTTCCGAGCAGCGAAAGATGTTTCTCCATGAGAAGCTCAGGAGCATCAAGATGTAGAAGGATGAAGCCAACCATGTGATCCTTCGGTCATCTGCTATGAATGTATGTTTGAAGGTGGGCCTCTCGACCCCAAAGGTATGGATTTTCATTGCTATAGTTGAGTAATTTTTCTTACTTGTCATGGGCACTTTTGGGCAAGGACTGGTGGGGGAATTCGACGGAAAGAGTGGATTAGGTCTGCATTCTTGTCTCCATTGCCCAATTTCGTGGTTACATTTGTATCCTAGTCCCGTGGGATCTCCTTTACTGGCCATTAGCTTTAGGGTTGGCACTACATGGGGAATCTTGATTTTGGTTGCGTGGTCCCACTTCCCGATACCACCTACATTGCTTCCCTTCCATTCATTTTAGCTCTATTCATATTTCTTCCATTTGGATCCATGTGTGTCCATTGGCTCCATATAGGGTTAGCCTCCCCCTCGCCACCTTGGGTCGGGCCTGTAACAATGCCTCAAAGGTTGATGCAGCTAAAAAGAAAAGAAAAAACATAATTTGGCCACTCTCAACAGGAAATGTACCACAAAATGCAAAATATGGCCGGGGGACACAAATTTAGTGCGTGGGCAAAAGCCAAACATGAGCTCTACCCCTTATCCATGGTCAACACCTTGGTTCCTATGGTTCCTAGATAAGCCCCCTCCATCATTAAGGAACCCATGATTGTCCCAACCCATGGCAAGAGATGAACTGCCCCACCTCAAGGGGGGTATCCACTGCTACATATTAAGCATCATGTTCTCCATCCCCTGGAAAGCCCCAAGCAGTTATGAAGAAAAATCAATCAAAGGCAAAAGGCATATGAAGAAGGGTGGAAAAACAAAGGTCGGGGTAACTCATGTACCACAATTTGCTCCCTCCTACACTCATATACTTAGGTATGGCTTCCCTTATTATAGCTACCCTTGCACCTTGACATGTGGTATGGTTGATTCCGCTAATCCCCACTCCGTTCCATTATTATATCATTTGCCACCTACCACTTAAAGGATGTACCATGGACTTGTCACCCCCTTTAGAGGTTGAAACCACCTAATAGGGTCTTTGGTTAACCCCTTATTGAGCTTGGAGACATTTGTACATGCTAAAACCCACTATGGAAGGGCTTGCCACTATGAAGTGCCCCATTGATCCCATGACTTGTAAGCTCTATTACTTGATTATTCTAATGACTTGTTGTATTGGAGGGCAAGGGGATGCATTGGATCTTATGCAGGATTGCAGGTGGGTCTTCATTTGGGGCTTGGTCTACCTATACGGGGTCTTAGCTTTCCAAAGGGCCACATTGGCACTTGTAGGGTGAGCGTTGAGAGCCATGGGCCTCCACCATAGAAGAGATTACTTCATGGATCCCCAACACCAGTCATTAGTTGTTCGTGTTCCACCTTTTGGATGAGGATGATGTACCTGGTTCACTATGCCCAACCAGCTCCACACTTGCACCATACACTTGGTAGATGTTCCAGGATTTAGGGGATGTCTCTCGCTGCAGAGGGAGGGCTTACTTCACCATCTTAGCCCTTACATATGGTCTACATGCATTTTCGATCCATTTGGAGACCCATGAGGATATCCTTGTGCCCCACACCCACTTGGGAGCACCATAGGCTCTTGCTTGGAAAACAAGGGTCCAACCCCTTGTCCACTATGTTTGGAGTCCATTCTACATCATGTCACCCCTTAAACTTCATTAGACCTCCTTAAGAGGCTTATTCTTATGTTATTGAGCTATTTGGTGGGCTCATCACAGTCACCATATTATGCACATTATTTTATTTTAGGGGCTCAATTAGGCCAATTTAGCTAAATTGAATTCATTAGAGCGTGTTTAAATAGAAGTGAGATGATTCATTTAGATCATCATCACTTGGATTGGGTTATCTTCTCGTGTGAGATTTTCGCTATCCTTCTTAGAGGACGAGTTTGAACAAATGGATGAATTTTGATGTTTGGATCTCTTTCATTTTGTCTTGGAGCTTCATTATTGGCATATGTTGATGATTGGATATACTCTTTCTTACATGTAAGTGCTCTTTCAATGCTATTCTTGTTATTTACTTTTGTCACATGCATGTTGCTAGGGTTTTCGCTATACTAGGCTGAAATTTACTGCTCTTATCATGTGAAATTGTGGAAATTTGATATTTTATAGCGTTGCATCATGTCATGGGCCATGTATGAATGGGCGCATATTCTTAGGATAATTTTGTTAAATAGATCTCGATAAGTCTTCATTTATTGCAAACCAAAGTATAAAGTCCTTGCAACAGCAGTTCTCATGCTCTAAATGCTATGTGAAGTTGTTGAAGGTCCCCTTGATTGGGTGAATTCTTCCCAAACCATAAATTCTCCTTGATTCAATCTCTCCGAAAGGAAAAGACACTAATCTTCAATCGGTGATCGTTTTCAACGCTTTTTCTTTTCACCTCCCCCTTTTTATAGGCCTAGCCTACATAGGTCACCTAGGGCATCAATTATCTCACAATCTAGGCATCCAAACACTTCGATTTTTGGTCCACAATTGCGCTGGGGTTTGCTCTAGAGGCCCTCCAAATTTGAAGCAAATTCGACGATGGGATCTCGAGATATAGTAAGCCCTAGCATGGGGACCATTTTTTGCCCTAGTTTTCTCTTAGCTAGTGTCCTCATTAGGATCATTGAATTCAAACCTCAAAGAAAATTTGTCCTTTGATCCTCTTCTCCTCCCCAATTAGGTCAAGCCCCTCATTGTGTGATCAACTTGGTACCCTTGACCTAATTTTGTGCCCACTTGGTCCCATGTGGTTCCGCAACTTATTGAAGCCAATTTCAAAAAAGACCACTTGGAAACCAAGTTTTAACAAGGATTTCTAGGACCAAGTATCTCTTTTACACGTCTTATCATCAAACCCTAGCCCTTAAAATCCCCTTGTCCCTTCCTAGAGAGTCTTACACCTTGCGTCTCATGCAAGAAAGCCATACATTTGAGCCCCTCTTGTGAATAAGCCGTTGGAATCACCTTTTATTCCTCTCATTGACATACTCATTATTGTGATTCACATTATATGAGGTCTCTTCCCATCGGTGAAAGTCCGTAAAGAGTAGGGAGCCTTAGCTGAGGTGACAGTGGACTATCGCTCCATTGTTGCCTTATAGGATCCCCTTCTAGGACCCATGCTAGTTTGAGTGGTAACATGTCCAAAGCATATTGGATAGAGACACTTTGCCTGGATGGGATAGACTATGGGTTGATCTACAATAGGAGTTGAGGTGAGCTCTAGTAAAGAGCACCATCAACGAGAGCAACAACAAGGGCGTGAGCAGTGAGAAGGAAGAGGAAAATGTGGCCCTAACATCGAAGGGTCCTAGTCAGGGACAGGGGGAGAAGAAGAAGAAGGACTTGTTAAAGGTCAAATGCTTCAAATGTGGTGAGTTTGGTCGCTACAGTACGCAGTGTCCACTTAGGAAGAAGGACAAGCAGGACTAGGTGACTGCATCAGCTAAGATCGACAAGTTGTCCTCCAAGCGGGAGGAAGACTTTGCTATGATGGCAGCTATACCTCTAGGAGAGAGGTGGGGTGACTTGATGCTATAGTCCTAGAGATTGTAGAGTTGAGTAGGTCCATTGAGGAGTCCACCTCATGTATCATTACCTTGCTATGGGGGCTTTGTTACCTAGAGATTGTAGAGTTGAGTAGGTCCATTGAGGAGTCCACCTCATGTATCATTACCTTGCTATGAGGGCTTTGTTACCCACCATTTTGTGAGAAGATGGTCCTCAGCCGACAGCCAACAACCCCTTTGCAGCGACCAACTAGCTCATTGTGCCATTTCTCTGCCACCTGAGCCAGCTATGTGGTCCCTCGCCTATCTTGCCTGATCGTATGTTTGAACATTTGCCTCCTAAACCTAACGATATGACTTGTCATTTTGTAATTAAGTATTGAAGTTTGCTTTTCATGGACACTTATGGGCATGGATTAATGGGGGTATTCAACGAAAAGAATGGGTTAGGTCTATGCCGTTGTCCCGTAGACCCCTTTTGGGATATTAATCTTCTATTCTAGTCCCATGGGATCTCTTATATTGACCATTTGACTTTAGGGATGGTATTTCATAGGAAACCCTGATTTTGGTTGTGTGGTCTCGCTCCCTCATCCACCTATATTGCCCTCTTTCCACTCATTATTACCTCGTTCATCATTTCTCCCATCAAGGTCCACATTCCTCCTGTGGGTCCACATAGGGCTAGTTGGCCCCTTTCCCTTGCCCACACCTTCGGGGTCAGGCTTGGAATGATGCAGCTAAAAATAAAGATAAAAGCATATTTGGCCACATTCAATAGGAAAATGTACCACAAAATGTAAAAGATGGCCAGGAAAAACACATTTAGCATGTGGGCAAAAGCCAATACATGGGCTTTACCCCATAATCATGGCCATCACCCTCGTTCCTACAGGTTCTATGAATCTCCTTCATCATAAAGGAGCCCGTGATTGCGCCAACCCCTGGTGGGCAATGAACTGCCTTACCTTAAAAGGGGGTAGTCATTGCTATATCTTATGCATCATGCTCTTACCCCTTGAGCCCCGAGCGATTAATCAAAGAAAACCATGAAAAGGCAAAATGCATATAAAGAAGGGTGGAAAAATCGAGGCCAGGGCACCTCATGTACCACAGTTGCTCCCTCCTATAAATTATAAACCCGAGTGTGGGCTTCCCTTTTATCAGCTACCCTTGTACACCAACATGTGGCTCAGGGCTGCCCCTTCTCATCCCTTACTTCATCCACCTATTTGTCACATGCCACCACCTTTTTAAGGATGTACCTTGAAATATTATCCTGTTTAGAAGTAGAAACCACCTATAGAATTCTTGGTTAACCCCATTTGGAATTTAGGAGACATTGGCACATCCCAGAGCCCATTATGGAAGGTCGGACCATTATGAAGTCTCCAACTGTGGTCAATGATTGATAAGCTCATTTACTCGATTTCTCTAATGACTTGTTGTACCGGAAGGTTAGGGGACGCATTGGATTTTATGCAAGATTGTAGATGGTCTCCATCTTGGGTTTGGTCTCCCTATACAGGGTCCTAATCCTCTAGAGGGCTACATTGGCACATGTAGGGTGTGCGTTGAGAGCCATGGGCCATGTAATGTGAACAAAATCTGCTATGGGTAATTCTATAAAAAAATTTGACCTTGATAAGCCATTTCCTTTGCACATCGAAGTATTAAAGCTGCAAGATTGCTTCTCCTTGACCTAAATGGCTAGCAAAGTGGTCTTGAGGCCTCCTTGACTAAGAATCAAGATTCCTACTCATATTCCATCATAGACTCCATTCCCCCAAGATTAAGGCACTGATCTACCAAGAGCTCTTTTCACCTTCATTCAGGTCTAGCCAAGTTGGGGCACCTAGGGCATCAATTAACCGACAAGCTAGCCCTCCAAAAATTTTAATCTCTTAGGGTCTCTTGCGTTGGTGTTTCTTCAGGGTCTCCTCCAATTTTGAAGCCATTCGGAAGGTGGAGTTGGGAGAAAAGCCAAGCCCTAGCTCCAAGATCAAACTTTGCCTTAGCATCCCCAAGGCTAGTGCCTCATAGGGTCAAATCAACACCTTCAACTGAACTTGCATTGTTCTTCTTTTTAGCATGAGTGGAGAATGCAGTAGGATCATTCCTATTTGAAGGCATATCTAGTTCCATCATCCTTGTTTCTTCTTGAGAACATCTAGTCAGCAATTCTTCAAAACCTGGAATCTTGTCGTTGTTAAGAATAGTAGTGTTGAACACGTGCCATTCACAAGGGAGTCCTCCAAGGGCAATGAGAGTAAGCTCCCTATCAGCAATAGCTTCTCCAATCGAAAGAAGATCATTTTTGATCTCAGTCATCCTCATGAAGTAGGATTGAATATCTTCATTTCTTCCCTTCTTTATATCTTTCAGCGTGTTCTTGAGGAAAAGAATTTGGTTTGCATTGCTAGATTTGAACATGCCAACCAACCTGTCATATATCTCCTTGATGTGTTCAAATTGGAGATGTAAGCAACTAAATGCTTATGAATAGAATCCCTGATGATCTTCTTGGCTTTGACTTCACCCTTCTTGTACTTTGTCTTAGCAGCAGCCGGTGCATTTGAAGGAGGTTCTGAAATCTTTCCCTGCACATAATCCATAACATCTTTCTCTTCTAATGTCAAATCAAGAGACATCTTCCATGTACGATAATCAAACTTATCATGAAGCTTATCATCAGACTTGAAGTAGGATGTGGAGGCCATTGAATCTTGTCATTGGTTAGTGATTGCGCTTCTCACTCTTGCTTGGGCTTTGTCTTCACCTCACCTCTGATACCATGTTAATTTTTGGATAACAATGGTGTGTTATATGCTTAGAGCAATTTTAATTCAATTTCGTTATTAGCCCAATACCAATATTCAGTTTAGCAATCACATCATCACGATAATAAAATGTAGATAGAACATAAACAATAACAGTAGAAGACAATCCAAGACAAGAGGACACAAGATATGGCACCAGTCAGGGACAAAACCCAATGTGGGGAAACCCTTGATCAATTCTTCTTATAATTCTTCAAAAGTTCAGCAGAGAGAGAGAGTACAATATACAATATTCACTTGCCCAATCACAGTGAAATCTGATCAGTCAAACAGAAAAAGCAAAAAGCCCTAACCAGAAAGTCAATGCTGGTCAACAGGGCAGATTTTGACCTCCAAAACAACTCGGTCAAACTTGGTCATCTTGGCCTCCAACAACAAGTCAAATCAGCCCAAAAACAGTTTGAAAAAGTCCAGTCAAATCTGGTCAACAAAAGTCAACACTAGCAAACCCTACCACAGTCAACACTGGTCAAACAGAGGTCAAACAACCTTGGATTTTGTGCCCATAACTGCAGCCTGCCCAAACAGAAATACCCCACACAAAACTGCAGTCAAAGATGGTCAACACTGGTCAAAACAACCTTCTGCAATTTTCAGTCAATGGAGGGACAACAAAAGAACAGTCCCTTCTTCGCATGTGTGGAGAGAGAGAAGCCTCAGAAATCCGTACCCAATCAAGAAGAGAGAGATGTGTGAGTGAATGAAGTGTCCAAATGAGGAGGAGGCACCTTGTATTTATATGCAAATGTTGAGGATGAATAGACGTGACTGTTGGGCTTCTGAGCCTACATTAGTTTGTTGGCCGACCTTGACAATTTATCCATAATCAAAATAAATTCATAATTTCATTTGTACATGTCAGAACTGGATGATCTTTAGATCATTCCTACACCTCTCGGAGAGAGGAATCCAATAAAAATATGAGCTGCCTCATATGAGCCATCCAAGGTGAAGTTTGGCCCTAGTTGCCAAAATTAATAGAATATGTATCCAGTTTTCGTACCCATGACCGAGCTGAGCATTTGGATGACCCATCAAAGCAAGGGATGGTCACCTTCCCCAATGTCTTTCGCAGCTCATTGTTTTGCCTCAAAGCTCTTTCGAATGGTTTGCGTTTGCCCTTCAATTGAAGGTGGCAGAAATCAGTGAAGCTCGTGGCAGCTTGGAAATCCTGTCCCAATGCTCTATATTCCTTCATATAAACTGCATATAGAATCCCTTGGCTAGACTGCTCTGTTTGGTCACCTGCTGTCTCATGTAGGAATTGAGGCATGTTTGGTTTGGGTGTTTTGTTAAATGAACGTGAATGGCTCTGTGTAGTAGTATGGGCCTGGCTTCCCTTTGCACTATTAGACCCTCCACCATTCACGGGTTCCATTTTGGTGGAATTCCCTCTGACTGTCAACCCTTTCATCATGTCAACCATCTCCTTTTGGCCCTTAGCCAAGTCATTTATTGCTCTGTGTAGACTGTAAAAGTTCGTTCTTCCTTGTCATCCATGACTGGCTCTTCTATTTCAGGTGTTTCTTCTACCCCTTTTCCTTCATCTGGTGTTTTTTCACCCTCACTATCTGGAATATCATCTTCTCTAATAGGAGTGGGTTCTCTATGTGAGTATTTACTCCTGTAGGTTATCCCTCTAAAAGGACTTTCCTCTGTCATCAAATCACTAACATGCTGCCCTTAGACCTCATGACTGTCCAAGAACATGCACTGATACCATTGTAAAATTCCCGCTAACGAAATCTCCCAAATGATCACAAATTTCTGGGTTTTTCAATGACTATTATACTGCTGTACGTATTTTTGAGTAGTTTTAATTTTCCAAACAGTGTTTTTTAATGGTCTAATGTCTCTAAATGTTGATCTCCAACTTAAACATATAATAGCAAGTAATTTTTATGAGAATGAACAACAGAAATCAGAATATAGAATGCACCTTCTTTTATTAAAATATCAGTCCACAATAACAGAGCATGTATTCATCAAAGTTCAACACTTTAAACATATATATTGCAGAAGTATAACTCAGGAATAGACACAGTGGAACCTGGTTACAAAATGCAGTTGGTTCTTTCACACTGGATGCACAAACACATGTAATGCTGCCACTGTGTAGCAACCCAACTCGTCCCTCTCCCCTTTAGACTTTGCTTCAGCTTCAGGAAGGCACGCGTCCCTCATTCCACACTTAAACTCGCCCACCAAATTTCTGAGTGCAATCGTTCTCCTGACTTTTGACTTAATACTTCAGCTTGGCATCACCATTCAAGTGGCTGTCCCACTCAGAAATGTATTATGTAGTTGTGAAGAGAATAAGGGTACGATTTATTTGACTAACCCCAACTCTACTCCAGCACACTTAGAGACCTGTCTCTCCTTTCAACAAGGAACCACGATATTAGAGTCTGACAGGACTTTTCTGAGAGTTCAGGTACACACTGGTAGTGAGGGTCTTTGAACAACAGTTTGGGAATATAACTTTGACCCTCTATTCTTTGAAAACTCGTCCCAATATATATATAGAACTTGCCCTTCCAAAAATGTGAATAAACTCGACCACTTCAGGTAGAACTTTAATCCACAGAACCTAAGTTAAAGTATGGCTCTTCTCCACTAGAAAAATCACCCCAGCTTGATCTGGAACTTGATATCTTGGTGGGTTTTCCTTGGCCTATCAAGATAATATAGAAAACACTATATAAGAAGGTAAAATCAATTGATAAAATCTCGTTCAGCCCAATACCTTCTGCAAATCATCTTCTCCATGAAAGCGCAATCGTGAAATTTATGTGATCTCACTCCTTGAACCAGTTAGAATGTATAGTTTCAACACTGAAACCAGCTATGGTGGCTACAATTTCGAACTCCTTAACTTCTCCAATATTCTCTCCAAGAGTTTTTTTTCCTCAAAATGCAAGTGAAAAAATGAAGAGTCTCATTTCTTTTTCTCTTTTATAAACTTGTTGCCACTTTTCTGGCCATTTTACTCTTTTAACTTTTATAAAGTCACTTTATAAAATTAAAGTGACCCTTCACTTGCCTAGGAAGTGTCCCCCTTTTAAACCCTTTAAACTTTTATAATGTTCCCCTAGGCGAATTAAGTGCCCTTATTAAATTTTCCCCACTTTAGCCTACGGGAACCATATTAGGCTAGCAGACTCCCTCATATGCTTCCTAAGTGGTCACAGACATTACAAATTACAATAGATGACCCACCTCCATCATATGAGTAGGCTAGATAGTGAATGCACTGACCAGTGAATGGGTGAGAGACATTTGCTTTTTGCTATCTATGGATCATGGTAGTGGCTTTTCACTGGCAGGCTGCATTATAGGAGAAAATTTTTTCTTCTAGGGTTACCAATATATGTGGATGGGGTATCAAGGACCATATGCTCAACAGGTGGAGGTACAGATATCATGAGCTCTAGTTCGAAAAACTTTAACAACTGAGTGTTTTGTTACCCTCTATTTAAGGTTGTACCTCTTTTAATTGTATTGTGGGGTTCTAACATAGATGCTGCAATTTTGCATTGAGGCAATTCCCAAGTGGATCCTTGTGTATTCTTTCATAGAGGAATAATTGTAGAAATGTGATATTTGTAAAGTCAGATAAAGTGAGTTTAATCATATGAGTTTTGGCGGCATGGGGTTTTGTTGTTGGCCATTTTCTACCATTTCAATTTAGGGGTCAAGTATCAGGATTCATCCTATCCATAGAAATTGTTTAGGTGCATTAAATGATTACCCTTTCACAAATTTGAACATTGTGTTTAGGGACAATAACATCAATATGCAACAAAGAAAAGGCAACATTTGTAAAGGGAAGTTTCAGTCATCCATAAGATTTATGTTATTGGCTCTTTACCTGAATTCGATAGATACTCATGTTTCTTGTGCACACTTTGTTTAATTTTGTGTTGTGTTGTGTTGTGTTTATCAGATAATGATTAAAACCTTGACTATAAATGATTAAAATCTTGACTATAACATCTATAACAGGGAGCGGAATATCTGTATTTGGGGAAATTGATTATGTATAACTTGATGCAAATTGATCACTGAAATGTAGAGCTGAAGTGAGAAACTTGCTTGGCAAAGAAAAAAATTTATCTGGATTTTGGACAAAATCACTGAGATGATCACACTTTGATAATGACTGCTATGATGTAAAATACACTGAACCTTTACTTGATGTTGACATACAATTAGATTTGTGTGAGGGAACAACTAGTTATTCCTTTAGATGCCACTTGATACTTATTTATTGGTCTATTTTTGCTATGGATTGTTGCTAACCTTTTTTTATTTTGACTTGGTGCACTTTTGACATTCAAGTTCATGTTTTCAGATTAATCAATCAGAATTCACTGATATGGCATGGGAGGCCATTGTGGGTTCAGTGGATGCAGCAAGGCAAAGCAAGCAGCAAGTTGTTGAAACAGAACACCTAATGAAAGCTCTACTTGAACAAAAACATGGCCTTGCACGGAGGATTTTCACTAAAGCTGGATTAGATAATACATCTGTTCTTCAAGCTACAGAGCAATTTATTTCACAGCAGCCAAAGGTATCTCATATGAAGAACCTAGATGATACAGGAAGTCTTGGAAGATGTAGCTCTGATAATCTGAATTATCTGTGGTGCAGGTAACAGGTGATACAACTGGTCCGTTGGTAAGTCCTAATGTAACAACACTGCTAGATCAAGCCAGAAATCACAAAAAGGAGTTTGGCGATGATTTCTTGTCAGTTGAGCATATGGTACTAGCCTTCTTGAAAGATAAGCGATTTGGACAAAAATTATTTAATGATCTTCAACTCACAGAAAAAGATTTGAAGGATACCGTGCAAGCTATACGAGGACATCAGAAAGTTACTGACCAGAGTATGTGTAAATCTTTGATGGCCTCTTTTTTTTTTTTGAATATTAGCTATTGTGTTGAAGTTAGATGAAGGATTTAATGTTTAAATGTGCATAATTTTGTTGTTGGGTAGAAAAGGAATTGATCTAATAGTGCATAAGGAGGACAATATTTAAACTTCAGATACCCATTTTCATTTGTAGCTTATCTCCAAAGTACATGTCTAACAATCCTTGAACTGAACGTACAGTGTACAACCTTGATACATGCAGCATGTCTCTTGCTGTCTGTTGACAACTTCCTGTCAAACACCCTATAGCAGTACACATTTTTTTCAAAGGAACCATCATGTTTGAGCAATCTTATATCCAGAATTCATCGTCATCATTCATCAGTTTATCAAAGTTGTAACTCCAAATTCTGCAGCCCGGTGGGCCGTTGTAAAAATGATTTTAGTATGTTTATAAAGCCATGTAAAACACCTTAGTAAGCTTAAGAATTTTTGCTAATGAGTTTCATCCTAGGGAGTTTTTTAACCTCGTTAAATATTTTGTATGCGAAATAATTAATAGAGTTATTCAATTTCATCCTAGATATACCCCCAAAGCTAGGGTGAGATTCGGTGGTGATGTCTTAAGTAAGTCCTAGTGTATCGAGTCTGTGTATTTTCATCATACTAGATCATGTTTTGAGTCTCGCAGAATTTGGTTGTGTCTATTTTTAATTATTAAATTTCTAGTTGGTTAGAAAATTTAATAATTTGGATGTAGATTGTAAAATGATTTGATTGTAAAAGTTAAAGGGGGCAGGGTACTCATAGTTAGAACCTCTACACCTCAAGTTAGTGTCTAGACATTTTTTGAGGGTTGAAATTATGTCTATCTCCTCAAATTATTTTTACTTTTGGTTTTTTGGCATAAAAATACTAAAAATTAGTCAAAAAATAGCCAAATAATAGCCAAATAATAGCCAAAAAATTAAAATTGAGAGAATAAAATTATCTCCAAGTGGAAAAACGAATTTTTGGAGAATTTGGTCATTCTGAAGGAAGAATTAAATTTGACAAACCCAATTGCAAGGCAGAAAAACCACAACAATTGTTTTGGGGCCGAAAGAGAATTATTTTTTCAAGGAAATTATTTTTCTTGGGTCCAGTTAATTTAATAAAATTCGTGGGTCCAAAAGAAGTTCAATTTTCGAGGTCCTTCATCAAGGGAAAAATCAAAATTTTAACAAAAATTGCACTTATGGACCAAAGTGATTAAGTCAAAAATGATTTTTTGAGGATAAAATGTCAAAATAATATTTTTTGGAGTAGGAAAAAAGGGAATTACTATGGAATTCAAATTTCTTCATCAAGATTAAGGGACATGATTTAATTTTGGCATGGATCAAGCAACAATTAGTCATTATTCTCCAGGATCAAGTCAAAATTGTGCACCTTCTTGGACCTAACCGTTTTCCACTTGGAGGGGGATCCATCTCTCAATTTTTTTTATAAATTGAGCTCGAGGTTCCTCGTTGAATCATCTTTGGATGGTGGTCTAGTTCTGAAAACTTTGTAAAAATGTTTTTCTGATCAATAAAATCAAGAGTCTTTGGGGGCTAATTATGGTGTATCTCTTCAGTTGGTTGTGGTAAATTTATTTCTGATAATGCTTTAAATTTTTACTTTATGCTTTAATTTGTTAAATTCTCTAGCCATTTCGATTTATAGTTGCTTGTTTGAACTTTGCACCTATATCTGGGATGAAAACATTGTTGAATTGCTAGATCTAGTGGATTTTTGTTTGAATCACTAGAGCTTCTTTTCACTGTGTGACTCACCCCTATTGGATCTAACAAAATCTCTCATCTCCTCGAGCCAAGTGTTTGAAGCGAGTTCTTGTTTAAATATTCATCCCCTTGGCACACAAACAACAAAGAACCCATGGTGGGCTTTTCCCAAAGGCTCATCATGAGATTAATTAAAGGGGGTTTTCTTAGTTATCAATCCAAAAGCAATTTTTTTTATTAATCTTAAAAAATTCTATTTGATTGTGCTATCAGTAATTTATCTGCTATTCCTAGAGCTATATTATCTGACCTATGGGCAAAGGTGTACTCATACACATAGATTGGACTTGTAAATACTTGTAAATTAATTGTAAATATATTAGTAAATAGCTTTTCCTTGTAAACAGATCTAACCCTTGTATTTTTATTGATTTTGTGAATATATTATCGAATTTTTTTCTTCTTTTCTTTTGCAGATCTAAAGCAAAAGCGAGGATTTATCTTGGGTTTCTTTGACAATATTTTTTTTGCAGGGATCTGACATTTCATGCCCTTGGAATAAATTTTAAATAATATATATATATAGGGGTCATGATCAAATCTAGCTATTTTTCTAAGGGGCTGCAAAGGTTTTAATTGTAATTGCTTGAGTAAAGCTCATTGTTTGAAACCATAATTTTTTCTTCAAGGCCTTTGTCTTCTGGGCAGTACAAAAATTTCCTCAACATGAGAGAGTTGCAGAAAAAATTAAATATTTGAAAGAGTTTTCCACTAAATTTTGGTAGGAGATCCACTGATTAGAGGTTTGGGGAATGATTTTTAATTTCTTGAAGAAGCTGCAGGTACTCGAAGGCTCATCTTGCAGGGCCACAAGCATTTGAAGCTTTAGTTTATTCTCATATTTAAATTTAATCAACCCTTGAATCGTTTGCAGGTTCCGAGCGTAATTTCTTGAGGAGTTTCTAACTGGGTTTTGGCTTAAAATCCCTCATCTTTTGGCATCATTTGGTGGTTAAAATATTTTCTTGTGATTTATTTTTATTTTTATTTCTTTAACGGGCTTTCTTTTTGTCTATATTTGTTGAGCTTTTCAACCCTTGTTTTGCAGAAATCCTACACTATTATTATTATTATTATTATTTTATTAATTTGTAAAGGATCCTCATTGCAGGCAGTTGCCATTTTCTTTGCCTGACCGTCAGTCCTTTAGGATTGTTTTTATTTGAAGGCAGCAAACTCGGATTTTGGCAGCCGCTGACCCTTGAGCCTTTTTCTACCCTTGGTGCGAGATTTCCTTAGATGACTAGCAAATCTGAGCAAAACCCTTTGTGGAGAAAAGCTAATAAATTTTTTACAAAGAAGAATCAATTCAAGCAGCTTGGGATTTTACCAATTTAAATTTTCCTATCTGCGTGGTTTACTTAATCCCTATCTCGGATGCCATTTTTTGGGGAATTTCATTTCCTTTCTAAAGAGAAATATCTTAAGTTAAAAATAATTATAAATAAAATTGATCTCATATTGTTAGCCTAAGGAAAATGTAATAAATTTGAGGAGAGGTTTTGTTCGCTTTTGTAAGAAATTGGTTTCTTTTTTTGGGGAAAATATTCTCATTTAAATTCAATAAAGTTCCCCCCATTAAAATATTTTTGGTGAAGGGGTCAATCAAATTTCAAAAAGGGCTTTGTAATATTTTCGATCCACTAACTCCATAGGCCAGTGTAGGGCTTTATAATGTTTTCGATCCACTAACTCCATAGGTCAGCGTAGATCGAGGTTTGATTTTACTAAACTTTCATTTTTTATTTTTATCTCCATTATTGAATTTAATTATTTTCTAGATTATTAACATTAGCATTCACAAATTTTAGCTATGAGCAATCTATTCTTAGTCATTAACATGGAATTTAACACATATTAATTTAATTTCACAAACTTAAATTTTGCATTAGGTTTATTTCCTTATAATCTCATCTGCCATTTTTAAGTTGTGTTTACATTGTAATGTCCTTACTTAACTTTATTGTCTAGATTAAGTAAAGAAAATCTTAAAAAAAAAACACTCCTATAAGGCATTGTGGGAATTTGGCTATAACTCAAGGCATTTGATATTATTGTCATTTATGTCATTGCTTTATTGATTAATCTTTAGAGTGCCTCATTGCATCATTATTGGAAGCTTATAATCTTATGCTCTAAGTGACATTACATACTCTTGGTTATAAGTGATTTAACTCTATACATTGAAGCAGCTTGTCCTAATTGTATTTCATTGAAGCAATCTAATCTCATGATCATTTGCATTAACATTCTAGTTTCAATTTGCATTTCATCTTTCTAACTTTTTATTTCTTGTGGCATATTAATCATTGTGGGCGTTACTTTTTACTTGTATTTACATTGTCATTCTTGTACTCATCTTTAATTTACTTCTTCATTGCCCCTTCATGTTGTTATATTTTACTTGAGCACTTGAAGTATAAGTTATCTCTATATTGCAAGTTATCTTTATTCGCTCACATTTGATATTGTGTCAACATCGCTCTTTTCTTGCAGCATTGTTATTATGTAACTTGAAATATCTATTTCTTAGCAAGTACTTTCATTTACATTGAGCATTATTAAAGGCACTGGTTTACCTTTTTCTGCCTTGTTGATCTTAATTATATCTATCTGAAAACCTATTGATCATAAATATTCACACTTGCTCTAATCATAATCAAGTTACACTAATAATAATTGCCTTGCCCTTAAATCTCCTAGACTTGTTCCAACAAGTTTTCCTCCATCATTCATCCTTAGGGACTACCCCCCTTGATTTAGCTAGGAGAGACTCTAAACAGAGTGAATAGGGTTTTAGAGTGACAACCCCTGTTCTGAGCGTTGTGCCTTAGGTGTACACTAAAGTCACCTGACACGGGGATTCAGGATTTGACGGATATGGGGATTCAAGTGTCGGATACAGACACATTGACCTCCTTGAATAGGGCACGTTCAAATATGTTATATATTATTTTATTATATATATATATTTTAATAAAATAATATATAACGTATAATGATATATATATATATATATATATATATATATTAAAAATTAGGTATGAATTACTCAAATTCTCATTCATGATACAAATTCATTGATTCAAACATAGATCTTCATCTAGATGTAAGTTTTACAAAGTAACATTATGCATACAAAATTACAAATACAATTGTGACATAAATGATAAATTATAAATTTATAATACATATTCAATTCATCAATGATCCAATAGGAGAAAGACAAGATAGTAAGATAAATATATTGTAGTTTTCTCATTAAGTCATCAAAATCAAAATGTGTTACTGTTTACATAGGTAGTGCAATGCCAATGGCAAATAGAAATAGCAAATACAAAACAACTACAACTACAAGTCTACAAGTATAAAAGCCTCAAGGCAGTAGGTAGCTCATGACTCATGAGTCATCAATTCTCATAGTCATCATCAAAATCAGTATCACTGTCCTCATCATCATGGTCACCACTGCTCTCCTCTGTTGCATCCTCCTCCTCTGTATCCATAGTCATCTCTGCATCTGCTGATGTGGAGGATGACCCCTTTATAGTATCACCATCATCAAATCTGACAGGCTTTAGCACTTGTTGCTTGAATCTCCTTGAAAATGCTCCCACACTGTTTGCTCCTTGCTCCCAAACACCCACAACAAACCCACAACGAACTAAACAAGTGAATGTGCAAATAGAATGGGAAAATACGCTTTAATAACGCCATGCGGGGTTCTTGATTTTCAGATTCGTGTCTGAAAATCAGGACGCATTCTGGATTCGAAGTGTCCTAATTAGGACACGTTCCAGATTCAAAGTGTCCTGATCAGGACACGTTCTAGACACAATGTGTCCTGATCGGACACGTTCTAGACACAATGTGTCCTGATCGGACACGACGTGCCCTAATTTTTAGACACGAATCTACCTGAATCGTGTCTGATTCGCCGGATTCGGGACATGTAGGGCCTGGGGGACGAATCCGGTTTCATAAGTGTACACTTTAGGCAACAACAATTGTCTTTGTCACAACTTTTTGATTATTTTTCACATTAACTAGAGAAGTGTCAAAAGGGTGGGAAGTTTTGGTTTCGTATTTTGTCAAATATTTAATAAACCTAGTTTAAATTACAAATAATGCTAGATATTGTCAGAGGTCTGAAAGGATTGTGGTTGTGGGGCCAAAACTCTAGTTAGGAGTAAATGAAATCGTTCTAACTGGTCTTGAAGAGTCATTCACCTTAAATGCAATATAAAGGCACATTTCAACATGTTAGTGTATCATATTATTTCATTCTATTATTTGACATGCATATCATATTTGACATTCTATTCCATTAAATATGTGCATATAAAATTTATGGGTAATGTTATATACCTAGGGGGGATAATATGGGGTACTAAGGGAGGTACCCAAGGTAACACTGTAATAATGGGATGGGCCATAGTAATAAATAAGGTGGACAACCCATATCATGTAAGGGACCACAAGTAGTTAATAATAATGTAATGGGCCCATGGTATTAGTTGATGGTATGAGGGAACCATGGTAATGATCCATGGTATTGTATGTATGAGGCCTATATAGAGGCTAGAGACTCCACATAGAGAGATAGTCAAGGATTATTGTATGAACATGCATATGGCTTGTGGAGTGTTCTCCTTCCTTAAGGAGTGAATGTATGGTGTTGCCCTACCATAAGGGTTTGATCAATAAAGAATCATTTCTATCTATTTTGATCTTGTTATTCTTGGGTTATTTCTATTATCATAATATCTTTGGGTTAGATCTATAACAAGTGGTATCAGAGCTATAACAAGTGGTATCAGAGTTATAACAGGTAATCCTTTTTTTCTTTTTTCTGTCTTAGTGGGTTTGCCTCGTTGACTAAATTTTAACTGGCTCTCTCCTCTATAGTGTGTCATCCACCTTTGGCTTTGGAGAAACATGGAAAGGAAATAAAAACTAGTAAAAAGTCTTAAATATTTTGGTATTTATTTGCATACCATTTGTTCCTCCTAGTTTATTCTTTCCCCCAGTGCATGCCTGTTTTCTGCTTTCCTCTTCGTGTGTCCTTTTTTGTCTTAGTACAACATTTCTTTTGTTTCTATCTTCTGTCTATTTCGTCTAGCATTCGTTCTCTCTAATTCCTTTTCAATTTCTTGCATTGCTTCGACCAAGGCAATGTTTGCATGCTCTTTCCACTCGCTGCTATATTGTGTCTATTTCTCTGATATTTAACTCTCTCGATGTATAAATAAACTTTTCACTGTGTAAAATATTACTCTAGCATGCATAAATTGGTTCTCAATATTCTAGTGACGGTGTGTTGGATTGACATCAACTATGATTGTTGCATTGATCTAAATGGGTAAGTGTATTTGCTCATGTTTTTCCACGGTCATAATAGTTTTTCTTGGGATGATATTTGTAGAGTATTTGGTGTGGATCACAATGACATTTGTTGGAAATACTGAGAGGGGGGTGAATCAATACTTCTTAGCAATTAACACTTTTTAATCCTTCTCAGAGCATTAGATAATCTTCGATTATTATTATAGTTCTTCTTCAGATAATGGTAAACAATAATCAGTAGTAGACAACACCATACAACAATGCAAAAAGATAAAATAGTGGACACAAAGATTTTTAGGTGGAAAACCCCCTCCAGGTCAAAAACCACCAAACGCTTCATAGTAATTGTCTTCTCCTCTTTAAAAGAAAAGTAATTACATCAAATTTTTAGCTACAACTGAAGGAATCTTCAAGCCCCTAATTCACAGGCTACAACCTGCAGGACGCTACTAAACCTTAATAACCTGCGGCAACCGGAAGGATGTCCCAACACCCTGTAAGTCAGGCCACAACCTGACGAGTTTCCCAACACTCTATTTTTTAGTTGTCAGAATGGATGCTTCGTCACCCTGTAGTTTATTATCCCCAATTGAAAGCACACCACACCGCCCTGTGCAGGCTACGACTTGCCCTAGCACCACCCTGCCACACTGAGGTGTTCTTAGGCCACAACTTGAAGGTGACTCCAATCACCTCCTTGCACCACCCTGCCACCCTAATCAACAGGTGGACAATGTTTAACAATTTCCAGACTGGATCCCCCTGTGCTTTGAATCAATGTAAGAATGTTGTAAAGAAGATGGTGCTATAACTTGTCAAATTCTGGTAGGCGCTAACCACACTGCACAATACTATCCAAACTGATCACTGCACAAAGTTGCTCATTAAAGCCTCACTGCTAACGCTGCCAAGTCAACTAACCACTATACAACATGTTATCATTAATCACTGCCACTACTCAACTACACATCATTGTCACTACTCAATTGCATGTGAGTAGGCGAGCTCACAAACTGGATAACTGCAGGTCATTGCACTACATTGCTCACAAATGAATAAGCATCAAAGCTCATATGCAAGTAACTACAACAATGAACCAAATTGCCTGTACTAGGCACTAAAGAGAGATGATAGCTCAAACCAAGGTACTGGACAACTGTACATCAAACCCTCAGCGTCAATGTTGTCACATATACAATTCTTTTCCGAGTTCTCAATTTGGATCAACAATGCTTTCAAAAATCATGTTAAACTATATAATAAACTAATCAATCTGCAAATTGCCCAGGGTTTTTCAATTACCAATTTAGATCCAAATAACTATATGACCAATTATATGTTCTACGATTCGATTCTTTTAGTCATCCTTCAAATGGCTTGCCAGAGCACCCACATTTGTTAACTATGAGACAAAATGTCAATTATCGGTGGGGCTCAATATGCATATAATATGAAGTATACTGTAATACCCAACATACATGTGTTCCTTACCAAATGAATCTAATATATTAAATCTAACTGGCTATAAATAATGATATACTTTGTGATGACCCGTGGCCGTAGTCGAGGGTGTATCTATACTTCTTATTACCGATGTAATAGTTCTTATGATTTATTCAAGTTTCGTTCATTACAATATTCAAGAGATTTCTTAATGTAGGTGTGAGACTCCAGTTTACAGAGAATGTGCCATGGGAGAAACTTTATGAATGTAGTTCCGTTTTGTTCTTAAAGGAAAAAACAATGCAATAATCCTTAAGCATTGAACTATCGAAATCAGTGACGGTTTTAACAAAAAGAAATGAGTTCTCAACGATCCCTTCATGTAATCTTCAGACAACATAAATTTTAAAACCCTAGACCATGTCCGAACTACAATGATTTGCTCAACAAATTAAGGTTGTAAGTTCTTTAATTGTTGCTTCAAGTAAAAAGCTAATTATGGACTGATACGAACCTCGAGGTTTTCCTTCTTGCTAGTATAGACTCTTCTTCGATGCTTCAAAAAGATGCTTAAAAGTGACACCCTTGAACGAAGATTTTCAACCTTATCTGAACTGTAGTTAAGGGTGATTCTGCCACCAAATTGAATGCTTTGGTCACAAACTTGCTGAGGTTTGTCAGCATGTGACAAATGTTGCTGAGGCAAGCCCTAATACGCAGTTTTGAAGAAAGATCTGAATTAAATGACCTTCGTCGGGTTCAATGTCACAGGGATATTCTTGAGAGCCAAAAAGATTTTCGGTCTTCCTCCAGCAAGATAGGTGTCCAAACGAATCGCTTGTTGACAGTTAGCTCAAGTCATTTCTCATACTCCCACAGTTTCGAGCTTCAGGGATGCAAGTAATAAACTTTGGTTTCTCTTCTAGAGCACGACTGAGCGATGGTGTAGGCCTGTAATAGACAAATCACTTAATTGTTGGTCAATAGGATAGATAATTGCTTCAAATGTGAGGCCTTAAAAGGTCGGGGTTTTCCTGTAATGACAAGCAAAACAAATCAAGAGCCAAAACTGCCTAAAAGACCTATCCCTATCTTCTTAAGTTTCGTTGCTTTCCTCAGGAGTCCGAGTTTCAATTTCAGAACTTAAGGATATGTCATGTGTTATTCATTCTTTTGAAGGACGTGTGAGGTCTCCTTTTATAGAGTGTGGAAGGGCTTCATAAGAGAAATTGTTGGAGAATTTTAGGAGCATAAATTGATGAAAACTTGACTAAACTAAGAGGGGGTGTGAATCAATTTAGTACATTCATGGACATTAATTTGATTTTCTTTAAACTCATTAACTGAACCATTAAATGAGCATATTGACACATAATGACCAACATATTTAATATGCAAACAAGAAGTAATAAGTAAACCAAAAACATCACATCAACACATAAAAGCAACACATATGGACACCAGATATAAGTGGAAACCCATAAAGGGAGAAAACCACGATTTTTTTATTGTTGTGATGCAAAGGAAAGCTCATACTCCCTTATTACATCTGCTTTTTTTGTAGGCTCCAATTTACACGAAGTTACTATCTCAATTTTTTTGCAAGCTACAACATGTAAGGAAGCTCCAACTCCCATAAGTTTTCTGCAGGCTACAACATGAAAGGAGACTACAATCCCTTGATACATAAAGAAAATGATGTGCTGGTTACCTGGTCTGTAAATCTACATACCTCCATCTTTGTCTTTGTTTCTCCTCCTCCTCAATTCTGCTTCATATCAACTCTTCTATGTGCCAGGAAATTAATGAAGAACACCTCAACCAACTCTCACACATTCTATAACTCTCTAACTCCCTTCTGCCTTCCAAAATCACACCTTTTATAAGGATAGTTTGTATTTCACATAAGAATATGAAGTGAACAAGCTTGACTCTTTACCTTCCACTCATTCGTTTCCAAACTCTTCATATTTTGAATACTAGAACACAAATATGTGCTCAAATACTATTTTCAGCCAGCAATAATGATTAAAGACATCAACATTAACATAAGGCCGACATATGCAAGCAACACATTATCGCATCAAAACACATGTAATGTTGGGAATCACGATTGCCGTTAGGCCAAAACTAGCAGGTGTTAGTCAATGATCACATCACCAGAGATAAGGATCCACGAGAGGTGGTTAGTCCATGTCACGAAACACACGGGGAGTGTTGGTTTATCCAATGTCCAACAATCTCCCCCCCAACGCGAGCCGGGTGTGTACCGAACTCGTGACCTGCCCTCTGGTACCACTCGTTGGTAATCATGATTTCCGTTAGACCAAAACCCGTAGGTGTTAGTCAACGATCGCATCGCCAGAGATAAGGATCCACGAGAGATAGTTAGTCCATGTCAGGAAACAGACGGGGAGTGTTGGTTTATCCAATTCCAACATGTAAAACATTCACTTTCCAATGCAAGTTATATATGCATTGAACATATGAAAGCAATGCATCACTCTCCAAAGCCATATATATATGTCTTTCAACATCTTGTATCACTACTCTTAGTAGCCTTGCGTCTTGCCTTGTTTATCGTGGAGTCTTGCCTTTACCTCGCACAACAACAATTCGAGTTTTGTCTTGTCTTGCATCTTTTGATGCTCCTTTGCCATCACCCTTGCTCTTGTTCTTGCATATCAAACATGCCTTGCTGCAACTTCTTTGCTGAAAGACTTATCTTGCTTGCCGTTGCTGTTCGTTTGTGCATAAATTAACTGTGCACACTTCTTGTTGCTCCTTTACCTTGCTAGTGCTCCTTTGCCTTTGCTACTATTTTACTACTATTGTTACTTTGCTACTACTCCTTTGCCTTCTTGCTGTTCCTTTGCCTTTGTTGCTCTTTTGCTGCTATTGTTGCTTTGTTACTTCTCCTTTGCCATCAATGATGACAATGCCATCAATCTCCTCTTTTGGCATTGATGGCAAAAAATGCTCCTCCCTCCTTTGTCCTGAGAAAGATTTCTTGTTGCTGCTCCTAACATCTTGCTTACCTCCCCCTTTGACATTAATCACAAGGGGTAGAAGTGAGATACTATGGTGAAGGCCACATGCTCCAATTGTATTTGTTTTGGATTTATTTTTATGCACATTATTTTCAACATATGAGCAGTTCTTTACTATTGAGATATTTAAATAAAAATCAATTTCACTGTGAAACTCCATCATGTTATAAATCACTGTCATCCAATTCAGTAGTATGTTTCGTGAATATCAGCACCTTGATCTTCTCACTCAGAGTAGCCTGTGTAACATTTTTACAAGCATCCACATATCTACCCTTTTATTCCCCCCAACAAATATAGTCTTTCAACAAAAAATGGTTGTCTAACATCAAGAAAAGTTGCTGCCATCTTCACATATCAACTTGTTAAATAAAAAAATCATAATATCTTGAAAGAAATGCATGCTTTGAGATGGATCCTGAGCAATAAATAATTTGAAAATGAAGAGGCATTTGCATGCTCGTCCACTAACTACATTGGGTGTTTTTCCTGCGACTTGTACAACATATGTTTTCCTCTAATGTCATCTTCTAATCCTTGAATGACATAAATCTTGTTATTTTCACCAAAATTTGTTTGATTCATCATGGCATCAACAATATGCAAAACATAATAATGTGACTTTATGTCATCTGAAAGCCATTTTTCTAGAGACCTCCAACTACCCTTTTTAGTGGCTAAAACATATTTTGCTCTAAACTTTTGCTAGTACTGCATCTTGCTCATTTCTTTCATCTAATTTGACAACAATTGAACTGTTCTTCATTGTTACACCAAGCCTTTCAACAAGAACCTTCTTAGTTCTAGAAGTTGAAAGTCCACGAGTAGAAATCTCCTGTCGTAATCCATCAACAATCGTAGTGTTGATATCTATGACCTTTCTCCTTTTACCCACTTCCATGTCCAGTGGTATCATCACCAAGCTCTTGCGCTCTTAGCTTATATGGTTGATTAGGTTCCATTAGTGATACTCCAAACACCTCGAATTCTTGGTTTAACCTCAGATGGTGAGTGATAAATTGGCAGGGATTCATGAACGAGAAGGTAGAGGCTTCTACAAAATCGTTCTGAATAGAGTCTTTGCAAATGCTCAAAGGACCTCAAATACCTAGTCACCTTCTGTCTGTAAGAAAAAATAATAACAAAGGCAGTGACTTGTCCTTCGGCTTCAATCATATTCCTGACTGTGAACATGTAGTGAGAACGTGATCAATGATAAGAGATATCCATTAGGGAGGTCAACGCAAGTTGGAATGAAAGGATGCGCCTAACTATGAGGAAAGGGAATTTAACTCTTTGTTTTCCATCGACCAACTTTATGGGCACAAATTCCACCACCTCCCATTTTTTCTTTTACGCAGTTATTAAATACAATTTTATGGCGTGAACCAATGACAAATGGCAGATGATATGCTCTTGTTTGTTTCAATATCGTTAGCATTTCTTGTTGTCAAATCCACAATCTAGTTCTAAACGCATCTCCTCGATCATTCTTCTCCCACAAGGTGCTTTACCTTCCTTTACGTGCACTTGTGTTGTTTGATGACTGAGCCTAGCATTTTTAAACTTTGGCAATTAATAAAATTTTAGGGCGCAAAACCCTAAAATACACATGAAATATGTATGAATGTTTCCACACCAACGTCAGGACTTGCTTGCTGGAATCTTGCTTTTGTTAAATAATATGAATATGTATGTCGTGTTGTGTAGGCTTGATCTACTTTTGGCCTGTTACCGTTCAAACTAGCAGGGGACCTAAAGGGGATCCCTAAAAGGCAAATGCTAGGCCAAGGGCAACAAATGGAGACTTAGCCCACTATCACCTCAGCTAAGGCTCCCTTTTATTTATGAACTTTCACCGATGGGAGGAGACCTAGTATATTATGGAGTCACCGATGAAGGATAAGTCAATGAAATGATGTGGAGTGACCCTAATAATCCCTTTCCTGGAAGAGTTAGAAAGATAAGGCTTGCTTGCTTTCTAAGCAAGGTACAATGTCTTCTAGGGAAAGGAAGGGAGGATTTAAGGGTTAGGTTTATGGGATATGACTTATGAAGGAACTTCCCAATCCCTAAAATCCTTATTGTAATTGGTATCCCAGATGGTTCTTGAAGAATTGTCTTTTCAAAGGAACGAGACCACATGGGACCAAGTGGACCCAGTCTAGGATAGGAGGAATGAGTATGGCAACCAATGATGTTCTTACCCTAGACAAGGTGGGGAAAGGATCAAAGAAATAATTTTCACTTGAAGGTGTTGATTTGATCCTATGAGGCACTAGCCTTGGGGATGCTAAGGCAAAGTTTGATCCCGGAGCTAGGGCTTGGCTTTTCTCCCAACTCCACCGTCGGAATGGCTTCAAAATGAGAGGAGATCTTGAGAAACACCAGTGCAGGAGACCCTAAGAGAACGAACTTTTTGGAGAGCTAGCTTGTCAGAAATTGATGCCCTAGGTGACCCAAATTGGAGACCTGAATGAAGGTGAAAGGATGCGATTTTTGGTGACCACCTCTTGGTAGATCAATGCCTTAGTATTGGGAGAGTGGAGTCTATGATGAAATATGAGTAGGATTCTTGATTCTTAGTCAAGGAGGCCTCAAGACCACTTTGCTAGCCTTCTAGGTGAAGGAGACACAATCTTGCAGATTTTATACTTTGATGTGCAAAGGAGATGGCTTATCAAGGTCAAATTCTTTGATAGAATTAACCCTAGGAAATTTCGTTCACATTACATGGCCCATACATTGAGAGATGCTATAATAGATACAAAATTCCATAATTTGAAGCAGTAAATGCATGCGACAATTAGCCCTAGAAGTAGCGAAAATCCCAGTCCAATGTATATGAGAAAGTAAAACAAGAATAACATTAAAAGCATGTACTTACATGTAACAGAGTATATCCAACCATCCACAATTGACAAAAGAAAAGCTCCAAGATAATATAGACCAATATCCACACATCAAAATTCATCCATAAAGCTCCAATTCATCCTTTAGAAAAAGGCAAATTCTCAAGAGAGAGAAGAGATCCAATCCAAAGTGATGATGAGATAATGAACTCATCTCACTTGTATTTATACACTAATGATGAGTTCGAATTAGCCTCCTTGGCTTACATAAACCCAAAATATAAAATAATGTTCTAATAATCCAACTTTGGTGACAAGCCCACCAAACTAGCTCATAACTGAAAGAATAAGCCTCTCAAGAGGTCAAATAATAATCTATGCAAGTCGTATGGCCCTTTGGGAGGCCTAATGAGATCCGTGGATGCCATAATGAAGAGTAGGACCCTCAAAAGCAGTGGACAAGGGGTTAGCCCCTTGCAATAACTAGTGGTTCTCCAAGGGCACACAAGTGTCCTCATGGTTCTCCAAACAAATCGAAGACGCCCATAGAGCACTTGCAAGGGCTAGGATGGTGGCATAGGTGATGCCACATCATCGTGCAAGTCTTGGATCATCTGCCAAGTGTATGATGAAAATCTGGGGCTAGCTAGTTATGATGGATCAAGTCCATCTTCTTCGTCCAATAAGTGAACCACAAGCAATCTCTAAATGGCTGTGGGGATCCATGGAATGCTATCTGCTGCTGTGGAGGCCCATAACTATCAACACATACCCTACATGTGCCAATATAGCCCTCTAGAGGATAAGGACCTCGTATCGGGAGACCAAACCCAAGATGGAGACCATCTGCAATCCTGCATAAGATCCAATGCGTCCCCTACCCTTCTAGTAAAACAAGTCATTTGAGAAATCGAGTAAATGAGCTTACCAATCATGGACCACAGGTGGGGACTTCATAATGGCCTGCCCTTACATAATGGGCTCAGGATGTGCTAATGTCTCCTAAACTCCACATGGGGTTAACCAAGAATCCTATTAGGTGGTTTCTACTTCTAAAGGGGATAATATATTCAAGGTACATCCTTCAAAAGGTGGTGGCATGTGGTAGATAGGTGAATGAAGTAAGGAATGAGAAGGGGTAGCTTTGGGTCACATGCTAGAGTACAAGGGTAACTAATAAGAGGGAAACCCCCACTTGGGTTTATAATGTATAGGGGGGAGAAATCGTGGTACACGAAGTGCCCCAACCTTGATTTTTCCACTCTTCTTTATATTCCTTTTGCCTTTTTATGATTTTCTTTGATTAACTTCTCGGGGCTCAAGGAGTAAGAGCATGTTGTATAAGGTATAACAATGAATACCCCCTTTAAGGTAGGGCAACTTATTGCGCACCAGGGGTTGGGACAATCATGGGTTCTTATATGATGAAGGAGGTTCATAGAACCTGTAGGAACCAGGGTGATGGCCATGATTATGGGGTAGAGCTCATGTATTGACTTTTGTCCACGTGCTAAATGTGTTTGCCCTGACCATATTTTCCATTTTGTGGTACATTTTCCTGTTGAATGTGGCCAAATATGCTTTTATCTTTCTTTTTAGCTCCATGAACCTTCGGGTTTCATTCTAGGTCATGACCCAAGGTGTGGGTAAGGGGAAGAGGTGAGCTAAGCCTATGTGGAACTAGTGGAGGAAAGTGGACTCAGGTGGGAGGAATGATGAATGGGGTAGTAATGAGTGGAAAGAGGGTATTATAAGCGGATAAGAGAGTGGGACCACACAACCAAAATCAGGGTTTTCCATGAAATACCATCCCTAAAGCCCAATGGTGAGTAAAAGAGATCCCACGGGACTAGGATGCAAGGTTAATATTCGAAAGGGGGCTAGGGACAAGGGCACAAACCTAACCCTTTCTTCCCGCCGAATCTCCGCATTAATCCATGCCCAAAAGTATCCATGATAAGCAAACTACACTACTCAATTACCAAATGACAAGGCATACCTTTAGGTTCAGGAGGCCCACCTTCAAACATACGATCATGGCAGATGCGCGAGGGACCACATGGATGGCTCAAGTGGCGGAGACAAGGGATAATGAGCTAGCTGGTTGTTGCCGACTGAGGACCATCTTGGAGAATTTTTTTCTCCTAGGGATATCACCCACAAAATGGTGGGTAACATGGCCAATAGTGGGAAGGACGACGTTGTATCTTGCCTCTTGTCATCATGAACAATTGCTCCTCAGAACAGTCGCCAATTTTCCTGTTCACTTGCTTCCACAATTCCATCACCGATCCTTTGAATCTCTTCTTCGAGAGTTCTGTTCTCTTCTGCTTGTGACTGATCATTTTTGTTTCATCCAAACAATTTATTAGCTTCCGCATAGTAAACGTTTTATTAGATTGATCTTCATTTTCATTAAAGTTCTCAACCTTCTTTATAGAGGTTTCACCATTCTCATTTGAATTTTCCATTTTATAGTAGGTTCGTCACTCTTATTTTCAACCTCCTTGACAACATGCTCAACATTTTCAATATTTTCCACCTTCTTTACAACAGCCTCCCCTTCAAATCCCTCTGATCAGCCCATTTATTGCCTTTATCGTTAAGCTAATACGTTGAAATCTGCAAAATCTTGTTTGTCTGCATTCACATTCTTGACCTTGTTGGGGTCGACCGTTGCACCTTTTGGCTCAGGTGCAGATTCGTATCCATTTTCTGACATGGTTTTGACTGAAAATTCTTGATCTGTGGTTGAATTCAACAAAATTGAGCTCAAAATGGAGTATTTGAGTTCATCTAGCTGCCTAATCCGCACCTTCCCATCTACGCGGCCACTGAAACATAATTCGACAGGCTGCCAAATTCGACTTTCATACATGTATCCTTCAATGTTGCACCTAAGACAATGACTCGTCCGAAGGGGTTTAATAATGTAGGAGCTATCAAATGCATTATATACATGTCTGCGGTTGCGCTTTTACTATAAGATAGTCCTTGCACATATGAATTGTCCATTTAACCCACCACTGTAAAATCAATGCCACATATATAATGCTTCCACCATTGTAATAATAATGCCACCTATAAAACGATGCTACCATTATAATATCAATGCCACCATGCATATATATAGTTGTTCTGTTGTATGCAAGCAATAGTTTCTGATTCCAATCCAAGTAATAGCTTCAATCTCATGTCCTCTTTATGAAAAATTTTCAACGAACAACAAATATCACGTTTCGAATATGAATGCACTATATAGATGTCACGGCGGGATAAAATGGACTATATGGACTGTCATATACTCTATCATGGGCTAAATTAGGGCATGAAACCCTAATATCCATAACACGCGTTGCAATGTAATGAATATTGCCAATATAATATTAACTATGGCATTGAAATAACGCTGCAAAATTAATAATGTATAACGTTCATTTGACCATCTGTTTGTTTCAATTATCGTTGCCTCTGTAGATAGGTCAAATGTCTATAACGCACCTCTTTCATCCAAATATGCTTCATCTGCAAACGTCTGAAACGTCACTGCAACACATTCCAATCCAACGCATAATTTGGAATATTATCAACACATCCAATGTAATAAGTTGCCATCCACACTGCAATGTTTGTTTATTCCTTCAACGTTGTGGTTAACATGGCTTCCTCCATCACTTTGCGACTCAAATACCAATAGGAATGAGAGTCCATGAGCGCTAGAATTTCCGTCACCTTGAGCTCCTTCGGTTAGAGTGGGCTACGAAAAATGTTGATAATGGGATTCAAAGCTCCTCATTGAACAAAATTCCATATACCAAAGCCAAAAAAATGGCTTTTGCCCTCTTTGTTTTACAGAGTAAGCACATGAAAAACTAAAGGTTGTCTACAAAAGGAAATTTGGAATAATAGTAGCTTGTGAAGTCACTTTTTCGATTCCTCTTTGTCGATTCCGATGTTCTATGCCTCCTCAATTTGGATCTTCTTGACCTAATTTTGAGACTGAATCTAGGTCATCTCTGAATTAATATTCTGCCACTGTTTGAGGACTTGCCCGTATAGATATATTGTTTTGGAACTTCATAATTCTTTGAAGATGCATCTTTGCAGTTCTTTGATTTATGCTTAGGTAAGTTCACTGCCTTCATGAGTACTCTTTAAAAAATTTGCAATTTAAGATTGCCATTCAAGTATGCGCCCATTATTTAACTTGTCTGAACCCTGTAAGAGGTTGTAATGCTGCAAATAAAACGTGTTCAACTAATATTTCTGAATCTTTGCTTGTCTGAAGATTGATAAATGAAGATTTGTGTCCTTTTCTTCTTCAGTATCGATCTAACTTTCTTGTTGGATATATTGTGCAGATGGTGCTCACTGTTCTTTGATTTTGGATTTCTTTAAACAATTCTTTCAAGACATTTTAGGGGTTTCTCTCTATTATGTAATAAGTTAATTAGTATAATTTAATGAAAGGGCACGATCAAAAGATCATGCCCTTTCCTGAAAAGGTACCCATGGTGATATATATTCTAGGTACCTTCATTGTAAAATCATCATATTCAAGAATTAATGAAATATATAAACATGTGTTTTCTGTAAAGAATTGAGCTTTACGCTCCATTTGGTATCAGAGCAGTTGTTCTCGGCCAACAATTGCTTGCTTCTTGTTAAATTTGGAAACTAAGGCCAAACTTCACATTGGACGGCTCATATGAGGCAACTCATATTTTTATTGGATTCCTCTCTCCAAGAGGTGTAGGATGAGTGGTTCACCTTCTCCTGTCGGCACATCCTACCCATGCAGTTTGGGACTCATGGGAAGTATCTCTCATCTGGTCAATGAGTAGAGAAATGAGGATAGGGACCATAGTACTACTGATGGACGCATTGTGTACTATCGTACTCCCTATGCTAAGATGTTGATATTGATCTGGGATCAATGGACACTGACTTCGGGTCGGTTAAGGGTGGTATGACACTTTTTTATTGGAGACTGACTTCGGGTCAATGGCGAATGGTATGATACATTTTCGATCATTTCTTCTTTCTTCATGGTTCAGATGATGGTACAAATTGTCAGACAGTTTGTTAGGTGAAGTTCTCCCTAGTTGAGAGGGAGTGTTAATTTTGGCAACTAGGGTCAAACTTCACCTGGGACTACTCATATGAGGCAACTCATATTTTTATTGGATTCCTCTCTCCAAGAGGTGTAGGATTGATCTAAAGATCATCTCATTCTGACATTTACAAATGAAGTTATGAATTTATTTTGATTATGGACAAATTGTCAAGGTCGTCCAGCCATCAAATTAGCCTCCTCCAGCCTTCAACCTTGCCTATAAATACAAGGAGCCTCCTCCTCATTTTGGCATCACTCTCATTTGTCTTTCTCTCTCTCATCTTGATTGGGTACGGATTTCTGGGCACCTCTCTCTCTCAACACGTGTGAAGGGAAGACTGGATTTTCTAGCTGCTGCATTGACCAGATTTGATCGAAATTTCAGGAGGTTGACTTTGACCAATGTTGACCCTATTTGACTGTGGTTATGTGAGGGAGACTTCTGTTTGGGCAGGCCACAATTTTGGGCACGAAAATCGAGGTTGTTTGACCCTAGCATTGACTTCCCTAGTTCTGGTTGTTACGTTTATTTTTGTTGACCAAGTTTTCAGACTGTTTTGGGTTGCATTATCTTGCTGTTGGAGGCCGAGTTGACCAAAGTTGACTGAGCTATTTTGGAGGTCTATTTCAGCCTTGTTGACCAATGTTGACTTTCTGGTTAGGGCTTTCTATTTCTGTTGTTTTAACTGATCAGATTGGGCAAGTGAATATTGTAAATTGTACTCTCCCTCTGCTGAAATTTTGAAGAATTATAAGAAGAATTGATCAAGGGTTTCCCCACATTGGGGTTTGTCCCTGGCTGGTGCCATATCTTGTGTCCTCTTGTGTTGGCTTGTCTTCTATTGTTATTGTTTATGTTCTATGTGCATTTTACTATCATGATGATGTGATTGCTGAATTGGATATTGATATTGGGCTAATAAAGAAATTGAAGTAAAATTGTTCTAAGCATAGAACATACCAATGTTATCCTAAAATTAACATGGTATGAGAGCTGAGGTGAAGACAAAGCCCATGCAAGAGTGAGAAGAGCAATCACTAAGAGGAGCAATCACTGATCAAAGACACTATCCATAAGCATTTAGTTGCTTACGTCTCATCTTTGATTTGAACACATCAAAGGAGATATATGACAGGTTGGTTGGCATGTTCAAATCTAGCAATGCAAATCAAATTCTTTTCCTCAAGAATAAGCTGAAGGATATAAAGAAAGGAAGAAATGAAGATATTCAATCCTACTTCATGAGGATTACTGAGATAAAAAATGATCTTCTTTCGATTGGAGAAGCTATTGCTGATAGGGAGCTTACCTTCATTGCCCTTGGAGGACTCCCTCATGAATGGCACATGTTCAACACTACTATTCTTAATAATGACAAGATACTATTCATAAGCATTTAGTTGCTTACATCTCATCTTTGATTTGAACACATCAAAGGAGATATATGACAAGTTGGTTGGCATGTTCAAGTCTAGCAATGCAAATCAAATTCTTTTTCTCAAGAATAAGCTGAAGGATATAAAGAAAGGAAGAAATGAAGATATTCAATCCTACTTCATGAGGATTACTGAAATAAAAATGATCTTCTTTTGATTGGAGAAGCTATTGCTGATAGGGAGCTTACCTTCATTGCCCTTGGAGGACTCCCTCGTGAATGGCATATGTTCAACACTACTATTCTTAATAATGATAGGATTCCAGGTTTTGAAGAATTGCTGACTAGATGCTCTCAAGAAGAAACAAGGATGATGGAACTAGATATGCCTTCAAATAGGAATGATCCTACTGCATTCTCCGCATATGCTAAAAAGAAGAACAATGCAAGTTCAAAGAAGCAACGTCAAGGAAGGTCGGGTTTCAAAAATGGAAGGAAGGGAAGATGCTTCATTTGCAACAATTTTGGTCACTATGCTAGGGAGTGTCCTAATAGAAGGGATACACCTCATGATGATGACAATCACAACAACAACAATTTCAGGGGCAACAACAATCAAAGGAATGGCATATTCAACAACCAAGGAAAAAGGAATGCTTCCGCTTCTCATCAAGGAAATGGTTGCCCTTCCAAGAGATCAAGAAACACTAGGTATGATGAATCTAATGTTGTTGGTAACAAGCAAAATGAATTCTATCTTATGTCTACCCTTTCTACTGCATCTCCTCCAGACACTTTGGGAAATTGGTTGATTGATAGTGGTGCCTCAAGGCACTTCACCGGGTATAAGAAAGCTCTTTCAAATCTGATTGAAAGGGATACAAATCTAGAAATTATCTTTGGAGACAATGCCACTTATCCTGTGAAGGGAGTTGGGAATGTTACTCTTCTGTATCAGGGTGACACCATTCATCTGCAAGAGGTACTATATGTACCCGATCTAAAGAAGAACCTGGTATCTATCTCAGCGATGGAGGACAAAGGATTCAAGGTGGCTTTCATCGATGGAAAGGTACGTGTGTGGAACAAATTTTTCAAAGATGCATTTACACTTGGCTTTAGGGTTGATAGCCTATATCAAGTTGGAGGAAGCCCATTGGGAGCTAAGTCTTGCGACATGTCACTTCAATCCGAATTATGGCACTGGAGGTTTGCTCATCTACATTATAAGGCTTTACCCGATGTGAGGAAGATGGCGACATATATGCTCAAATTTAAAGTAGAACATGAAGGTATTTGTCAGGGGTGTGCCGAAGAAAAGCATACAAGGGGACCTTTCTCCTCAAGTGATAACAAGACCACTGACATATTGCAATTAGTTCAATGTGATCTATTGGGTGCGATGCTCATGAACTCATTAGGAGGATATTTATATTATGCTATCTTTATGGATGATTTCTCTCGCAAGACTTGGATATATTTCTTGAAGAAGAATGATGAAGTATTCTCATGGTTTCGTTCTTTCAAAGCTTTGGTTGAAAATCAAACTGGGAAGAAGATCAAAATATTGAGGAGCGATAATGGAACCGAATATGAATCAAAGGAGTTCAAAAATTATTGTAGAGAAGCTGACATTAAGAGGGAGACTACTACCACATATATTCCTGAGCAAAATGGTGTTGCTGAAAGGAAGAACGTTCTATCGTAGAAGCCACTCGTGCCATGCTAAATGATCAAAGCCTTTCGAAGTTCTTATGGGTCGAAGTTGCAAACACCGCCGTGTATGTTCAAAATAGATGCCCTCATCAAGTGTTGGACTCCAAGACTCCTGAAGAAGTTTTCACCAATAAGAAACCTGATGTTTCTCACTTTAGAATTTTTGGTAGCCTCGTATATTTTCATGTGCCAAAAGAAAAGAGAAGCAAATTGGATGCTTCTGGGAAGAAAGGAACATTTGTGGGCTACATTGAAACTTCTAAGGCATATAGAATCTATGTGCCTGGTCAAAGAGAAGTGGAAATAAGTCATGATGTCACCTTTGATGAGGATGTTGCCCTTGGGAAGATTAGTAACCTTCCTCTTCCAAGGAAGGACAAAGAAGTAGATTCAGGAAAATAGGGAGAACCGCAAGATGAGCCAATGCCCGATGCTGAAGGACCAATGGATCCCATTGATGCACCCCCTCATCGAAAAGGAGATCCTCATGGCTTAGGGAGACTCTTGAAGACGCTGAGAGACATGTTGCACCTAGGGGGACATTTCGTGAAAGCAAGAAGCCGAATAGGTACTAAGGGTACTTAACTGCAATGAGCACCATTGTTCAATCTGAGCCTTGCACATTCGAAGAAGCAAAGCACCAAGTTTGTAAGAATGCAATGAACGAAGAGTATGAGTCGATTATGAAGAATGATGTCTGGGATGTGGTCCCTTGACCCAAGGACAAATCCGTTGTCACCTCGAAATGGCTCTCCAAGATCAAGCATGGAGTTGATGGAAGTGCTGAAAGTTTCAAGGCCAGATTTGTTGCTCGAGGCTTCTCTCAAAAGGAAGGTGTAAATTATGATGAGATATTTTCACCAATTGCCTGCTACACCACCATCCGTTCGATGATTGCTTTTGTTGCCTCGCAAGGATGGAATCTACACCAGATGGATATCAAGACTGCCTTCTTGCATGGTTCACTTAAGGAGGAAGTCTATGTAGAACGACCCGAGGGGTTCAAAGTTAAAGATGCCCAAACACATGTATGCAGGCTGAAAAAGGCCCTCTATGGGTTGAAGCAAGCACCTCAGGCTTGGTATGAGAGGAGCGATAACTATCTAATGAAACTGGGTTTTATAAGTGAAACTGATCCAAACCTTTACTTTAAGGTCGAGAATGATAGACCTCTCATCTTGGTACTTTATGTGGATGATCTCTTTCTGATATGTGCATACCCTCTTATTCATCAATATAAGAGGGAGTTGGCTTCCGAATTCGAGATGAATGACCTAGGACTGATGCATTACTTCCTAGGGTTGGAGGTCTGGCAAAAGCCAGGCGAGATTTTCCTTTCCCAAGGAAAGTATATTGTGAAGATAATTGAACGATTTGGGATGGTGGACTCCAAGTCGTGACTACTCCGATGGAACTTAATTTCAAGAAGTTATGCGGAAGAGCTGCTGGGCCTGATTTGGGAAATCCTTCTGAGTATCATTAACTCATGGGGGCCCTGACGTGCTTAGTGAACGGCCATACAAACATATGTTTTGTAATGAATACATTGAGTCAGTTTATGGTCGAGCCTCATCACATACATTTGAATGCTGCCAAAAATCTATTGAGATATTTTCGGGCACAATCACTTGTGGATTGAGATACACTACCGTGAATATGAGGCTCCATGGTTACTCTGATGCAGATTGGGCTGGTAGTGTGGTGGATTGTAAAAGCACATCTGGATGTTTCTTCTCTCTAGGTTCTACTTCGATATCACAGATGAGCAGGAAGCAAAAGTTGGTTGCATTAAGCACCGCTAAGGTGGAATACATTGCTGCTATTATGGCCTCCTGCGAGGTTGTTTGGTTGAGGAAGCTCTTTAGTGAGCTGTTTGGACATGTGCTGGATACCATCGTGATCTTCTGCAACAACCAGAGTGGGATTCGTCTTTTTGAGAATCCTGTGTTTCATGACCACTCCAAGCATATTGATATAAGGTACCACTTTATCCAGGATATGGTACAATGGGGAGCAATAAGGCTCCAACACATTGGGACTGATGAGCAGGTCGTCGATATTCTTACGAAGCCCTTGTGGAAGGTCAAATTATTAACCTTCTGTGAACGACTTGGAGTCGTGGAGAGACCCTCTTATGAGGGTCCCCTATGAGATGGATGTTGTGCTCTGGGAGCTCCAGGGGGCTTGGGGTACTTCTTGGAGCGATGAACGACCATAGGGTGAGTGGTTCACTTTCCGCTATTTGTGCGCGATGTACAAGGTGAGTGTTTCACCTTCCCTTGTGATACCCCATGGTGGCATATGCATAGGATGAGTGGTTCACCTTCTCCTATGGCATATGAGCAGGATGAGTGGTTCACCTTTTCTTGCCTGCACATCCTACCTATGCAGTTTGGGACTCATGGGAAGTACCTCTCATCTCGCCAATGAGTAGGGAAATGAGGATAGGGTCTATAGTACTACCGATGGACGTATTGTGTACTACTGTACTCCCTATGCTAGGTTGTTGATATTGATTTGGATCAATGGAAACTGACTTCGGGTCGGTTAAGAGTGGTATGACACACTCTCTATTATTGGAGATTGAGTTTTGGTCAGTGGAGAATGGTATGATCTAAGTTGCACGAAACGGGGAAACGGGTACGAGTTTCCGAAACGGGAAGCGATACGAAACACGACCTCCCCAAATTTTGGAAACGGGGAAACGCGAATATATATATATATATATATATATGTATATAGAAAATATTTAAATATATATATATATGTGTGTGTGTGTGTGTGTGCAATCATAAAGCATAAATGATACATTATAATTTATTACACTTAAACATTAAGATTTAATTTACATCACATTTACTCATGAATGATCACATAATGAAAATAAAAATATCGGAATATCCAAAAGCAACCTTTATTAGATATCCAAATCTCAAAATCAGCCTTTATTTATATTAATATATGAGGCTGCAAGTACAATAAAGACTATAAGGCTGCAAGAGAGAGATCCAAATCAGGATTTTCTGCATCCACATCCCATTCTTTAGAAGGACCACTGTTGTATTGGGAGTCTCCACCTACATAGTCGAACGACCTTAGTGCTCTTGATTAAATACATGTTTCATACCCTAGTACCCTACATGATTTTGATTATTGGGAGTTTCCCCTACATAGAGGGCTTAGTTCTCTTGATTAAATAGAAGTTCCATACCCTAGTACATAATAAAATCCAATGGAAACATTGCAACCCCCTCAATCCTGAAATCCTGAAAAACAAATAAGTCTGCTGGATTTTGAGTGAGATCTAAAATTCTACTTTCTCCATATGAAATCCAATGAGGGCGAAACCACTCTCAAACATCCTGAGTCATTTCATGGTAATGTTAAAAATTTAAGTAAAAGGATGAAAATGAAAAATAAAGGAGAATATCACTTTTACTTCAAGAATTTAACATTACCATGAACTGCATGTCAACACTAGGGCGAAAATTCACTTTTATAACTTTAGACACACATCTAGAAAATTAAAAAACAAATTTGAAAAAAAAAAAAAAAAAAAAAAAAAAAACACAATTCAATTGGGAAACGCGGGCTGTACGGCCTGGAAATGAGTTTCTGGCTGTAGGGCTTGGAAACGCGTTTCCGGTTGTACGGCCACGTTTCCGTTTCGGGAAACGTGGCCGTACGGCCGGAAATGCGTTTCCAGGCCGTACGATACGCGGAAACGCGTTTCGTTTCGTTTCCCGGGAGTAAACGACCCCTTTCATACCACATTCTTGATCATTTATTCTTTCTTTGTAGTTCAACAGAGCAAAGACAGTGATGGTATAGATTGTTAGACAATTTGGCAGGTGAAGTTCTCCCTAGTTGAGAGAGTGTTAAATTTGGCAACTAGGGCCAAACTTCACAGTGGACAGCTCACATGAGGCAACTCATATTTTTCTTGGATTCCTCTCTTTGAGAGATGTAGGATTGATGTAAAGATCATCCCATTTTCACATGTACAAATGAAGTTATGAATTTATTTTGATTATGGACAAATTGTCAAGGTCGACCATCCATCAAATTACCCTCCTCCAGCGTTCAACGTTGCATGTAAATACAAGGCCCGTCCTCATTTTGGCATCACTCTCATTCATCTTTCTCTCTCTCATCTTGATTGGGTACGAATTTCTAGGCACCTCGCTCTCTGCACATGTGCAAAGGGAAGACTGGTTTTTCTAGCTGTTGCGTTGACTCGATTTGACCAAAATTTCAGGAGGCTGACTTTGACCAGCGTTGACCCTATTTGACTGTGGTTTTGTGAGGGAGACTTTCATTTGGGCAAGCTACAATTTGGGGCACGAAAACCGAGGCTATTTGACCCCAGCATTGACTATCGTTGACTGCCCTAGTTTTGGTTGCTGCGTTGACTTTTGTTGACCAAGTTTGATTGGTTATTTTCAGACTGTTTTGCGCTACATTATCTTGTTGTTGGAGGCCAAGTTGACCAAGGTTGACCGAGCTGTTTTTCAGCCCTATTGACCAGCATTGACTTTCTGTTCAGGGCTTTTTGTTTCTGCATTTTTGACTGATCAGATTGGGCAAGTGAATATTGTAAATTGTACTCTCTCTCTATACTAAACTTTTGAAGAATTATAAGAAGAATTAATCAAGGTTTTCCCCACATTGGGGTTTGTCCCTCGCTGGTGCCATTTCTTGTGTCCTCTTGTGTTGGCTTGTCTTCTACTGTTATTGTTTATGTTCTATGTGCATTTTACTATCACGATGATGTGATTGCTGAATTGGATATTGATATTGGGCGAATAAAGAAATTGAAGTAAAATTGCTCTAAGCATAGAACATATCATTGTTATCCTAAAATTAACACTTCTGCTGTTCCTCATTTTCCGTTTGCTCTCCGTCGTCAATCATCGTCGTCGTGCTTCCATATTCCACAACCTCTGTTTTCCTCGTCTCACGTCGTCCACACCCACGTCCACACTTCACACTTAGTCAACCACGATTCCTTTCTTCCCCCGTCTGCAACTTGCAACCATTATCATCTTCACTTTTCCCTCTTGCCAGACATCGTTTGTGCTGTACTCGCCCCATCATTGATCCCACCACTATTCATCTACTCCATCTTGTTCATTTCCACGACACGCCCCAACAACCATCCACCAATCCGCATATAAGAACTAATCTGTTGACCTGTTACCCATCAATGCCACTCGACCATTGTGAACCCTTTTTGCGGCAGACAAATCTCCAAGCCACTGTTCTGTTCATACCCTTCCATGGTAACTTTAACAAATATATGTATGCTATATATAACTCGCACTTTATATAGTGGGTTATATAAAGTTATAAACTATATATAAATTAATTTATAATTATAAAATTACATTGTATAGTTCAGAGTTTTATAGTTAATAATTGTTTATTAAAAAAATTATATTTGTATCAAAAAACATATTTAAGGTCAAATTAAGAAAGAAGGTTAAGCTGGATAAATATACACCACCACATACCTGATCAATGTCTTCATCAATGTCGATGGCTGATTTTAATAAAATATTGATAGATCTTGAGACTAAAGTGATTGGACATGCCAAAAAAATAGAGGAGCTCCAGGATACAACAAAGAGAATAGAAAGTCAGTTCAAGCAGAACCATAACGAATTGAAAAAGGATCATGCAATCCTTTCAAATAAGGTGGATCTAAATCATAATCAAGCAATGTTGATGTTGACTTGTATTCGTGACAAGTTGAAGATTACACTCGTTCAAATACCCTCGAATAATGAAGCTACTGTGCTTGTCTATTCTGGAGGACTTTTACAAGTGTAACAACACTTCATATACATGACTCTGAATTATACATTTATGACAAGATGACAAATCCCTAAAGACATCAAGAAGTCTTTGACCTATAATAAAAACTCCTTGCTCATGAAACCCATGATGCAAGTATTACAAAATACATTTTATTATCTTTGTCTTCTTCATAAATTCATAATTACAAGTCATTATGAAGACCGAACCTAGTTACATTCTACAACACTCCCTCTTAACTAGGGAGGTATTCATAATGATACTTGGTCACACTCAATCACTTTGAAGAGATCTCATAAGAAGAGTCGGATTGGTAACCCATCTGTTTTAGCATCATAGTAACCAACATTGTTTCCACAGCAAGGCCTTTACTGACAACACTATTTCTCATCAAATCAGAGCACAATGTTGGTGAGACCAATGACTATAGACACCTTCATCATTGTCTCTCAAGGTACATACCCACCCTGTGTGTTCATTGAGTATGACCTTCTAGGACTATTCTTAACTTGGGTTCCTAACCCTCAAAGAATATCAGTCCTCTTGCCTACTCTTCTCTTGGATGCCCTACACATCCTCAAAGAGTATCGGATGCTAGATGATTACCCAATCCTCCATTTTGTCTTCTCAACTGAAGACCAGAATGACGTGTCTATCTCTCCCTCTCAAATAGGGAGGACATATTCCACAAAGGAATGTACTCATTCCTATACAAGGAATGTACCTAAGCTCCCTCTTGGCTTAGGAATTACCAAGTTTCTTCCAAGTAAGAAACTTATTACCAGGCTCCCTCTTAATCAGGGACCTGCAACAACAATGATGAAAACACCCAACTGCTCATGAAAAGCTCCTTCCTTTGATGTCATGAATTTCTTCGATGTTGAGGAGTCTTCATCTTTGGGATCTCTTCATTAGGGCATAGATCATCCATCACTTTCATCCATGAGTCATGTCTTCATTCTGTCAAAAAGTGATCCATTAATCTTCTCATTTGGTCTAGCTTCATGTCATGCTGCTCTCCTTCGGACCATATTTCTTTCAAGGATCTTTCATCCTGCCATATGGTTATCAACTGTGGAAGACATATACCGTCCTTACCTTAGTGATGATCTTTCATCATGACATCTTCCTGTAGGCATCGACATCCTTTGTACAGATTGACACATCTCTCTAAAGATATGTATTGTCAAGGGTCTCCATCCTTTCCGGACTTCTATCAAAGTCTACATATCTTCTCAGGAGATTTCCTAGTCAAGTCTTCTTGGTTTCCTTGGATGTTGACTGCCTCTTATCATGGTTGCATATCTTGTGTTCTCTTCCTTTCATCACACATTCTATTCCCAGGAGCTTCCAATCAGAGTTCCTTGATTGTAGTCAACCACCTCATATTTCATATGAGGACATATTATGTTGATTTCATCTAGTGTGAACCATGCCTTTCGACAACCTATTATAGGAGGAGATTCCTTTTTCCTTCGATCATGCTTCTCAAGATAGAAGTAGTGATCCATGTCACCTACAACCATACAACATGACATTATAATATTAAACACACACATACATACCTTATTTATCTTTAGGTCATCTAGGCTTCTTTAAGCAACTTCCTTGATTGAAGTGTCTTCAACCTCTTGATCGACTTCATCTTTTATGTCATTATACAGTCATTCATGAATTCCACAAGTTGGAGTTCTTGATGAAACACTTGCTCCCTCTCTCGATTAGTGAACCCTCCGATGAGGATTCCATCAAATAATTTTGAGGATCTTGCATATCCCCATCTGGTAGATGTTTCCTTTTTGACTCGATGTATGATGAGCCTTGTCCTAGATGACTTCATCCTTTCCTTCAATGTCCAATGGGGTTCTCAAGAGCTATATCCTTCATGTTTGGCTGCCATGGATTTTGTCCTTTATGATTCCCATGTTGATGTCACGAGCTCTTGTTTCTATTGCTTCCATGATGCATCTTATTATCATGGTCATATCAAAAGATTGAGGAACTTATGATAAGACCCTTTTGTGAGGGATACCATCTCAATCATGAGATTTGTTACTCCCTCTTTGCTTGGCCCTTTTCTTCAGCTTCCTCCATTTTCTAGCGATATGAGCTTTCTTTTCATAATCTTTCCATAGCATTGTTTTGTCTTTTTTGAGGATCAAACTTCCCTCTCCTTTCTGCAAATGCCTTCAACACTTTTGTCCTCGACTTGTTGTTTTCTACCTAACATAGAGACTACAAGTAGTCGAATGAGGTAACTTTCTTGTCTATGGACATTTGTTACCTTGCTCATCAGTTAGTGTATCTAATAACGATGATGATTATCTTCTTTTCATCTCTCCCAGATCTCGAATTGAGACCTTGTGAAGATATTCCTTCATTCTTTGATATCTTTACTTTTGTGTAGATCAAGTCTAAAAGATATGATCTTCATTTTTGCATTTCCAGAGAATATATCTTCAAGCATTTCATACATATGACATAGGGATGAGAGGACCTTAAGAGTTCCTTCCTATGAAATCAAAGGAGACCCTTCTCATTGATATGCTCAATGACTTATCATATCTTTGAGGACTATGAATATCCTCCTTATTTCATGCAAGGACCTTTGGTTACCCAACCAGAATATTGATTTTCTTGCAAAACAAAGTCATTTAAACCAAGGATTGATTATAAACATGAAAGATACTTACTTGGCACGTGAAGAGGAGATCTTCACCTTGATGCTTCCTTGAATGAGATCCTTGCTTGAGCTGCCTAGCATGACACAATTGAAATCCTTTTACAAGACTTCCTTTGAGACTTTCTTGCACTGTCCAACACCAAGCATCATGACATTACCGAATCTGCTTCAGAATATATGTTATTGAGATCACTTGAGCCTTGGGATACTTTGACTTCTCATACATCTTATTCTTGTGATCATTGATATGACATATGACACCGATCATCTTACGGCACTATCATATGGGTCGAACCAATCACGTGTTGGAGATCAATTGTAATAAAGTAGCAACGACAAGGTGAATGGTGAGATTACTCTTGACATCGAGCAACATCGTGTGGCATATTACTGTGACATTTTGTGGTATTAGCACTAAATACTTGCTACAGCGAGACTTCATTACTGGAGTATCACATTAATCTTCTTATTGTGAAGCCTTCTCGCTGTGGTGTCAAGGAAACTTCATCACTGTAGTGGGACCAAATTGAAGTAGTACCCACACTGTGACACTGTGGAAACACCAAATCACTAAAATGAGGCTACTGTGGAAGCGTTTAACTGTGGTAACATAGCATCGAACTGTGGGAGGTGTAGTACTGAGATGTGGTACTTATAGAAACATCGAAATCATCAAAGCTCTTCCTTGTAATACCACCGAAACATCATTTCTGAGATCACCGTAATCTTCTTGTGAAATCCGAGCTTTTGTTGCATCACCAAAAATATTTTTTCTAAATTGTTGTCTGAACTTATCTCACTGAGATCACCGAACTAGAAGTAACATAGAGATAGCGTTGAAATAGTCACTATGGTGACTTCAATCCTTCACCCAAGGGCCAAGAGATAGCCAACCCTTAAGTGTCACTAAGATGCCCTTAACTATATTCATAGCTCTGAAACCATGTTGAGAATAAGGTAGGGCAAACATTATTTAAATTCTCTTACGTGATTATTATTTGTGTAACTCTTCTTGTATTATCGTTGTCCTTTATTATTATTTATGTGCAATAGATCATATAGCAATAAAAAACAATAAGAATAGTGACACAATGATTAGGCTTCAAGCCAGGGCTAAAACCCTTCCTCTTGAGGGGAAACTCGCAATTCTCTTATAGATGCTTCACTAGATGAGTATATTGACCTTGACAAATATACTTGACCAGAACCGCCTCTCCTAGATCAAGACACAATCATCCTTACTTGCAGTACCTTGTAGCATCATGTAGCATTATCATCACGATGTAGCTGTGACACCCATCTGGAGCTTGTTCTTATTCATCCGAAACCGTCCCTCCATGACCCATCCAAGACTGTATCACTGTGACATCCGAATTCTTCAGTAGCGTACAAACTGTTCCACTTGACATCCGAATTCTTCTTGTGGTCTCTAAACTGCTTCACTGTGGCACATACCTGAAATATTGTCTCCGTGTTTTGATCCGAGCTTCCTTTATATAGTAGTTGGTGCCTGTATTTAAGCCAACATGTCCTTTGTGAATCGACATGTCTCATAAGCAAGCCAACATGTCACATTTGATTATATATATATATATATATATATTGGAGTTGACGTGGAGCTTCTTCCTGCATGTGTTGAAGTTGACTTAAGGATGACTGTGCTTATTTATTCTGGAGGACTTTTACAAGTGTAACAACACTTCATATTCATGACTCTAAATTATACATTTTTGACAAGATGGCAAATCCCTAAAGACATCAAGAAGTCTTTGACCTATAATAAAAACTCCTTGCTCTTGAAACCCATGATGCAAGTATTACAAAATACATTTTATTATCTTTGTCTTCTTCACAAATTCATAATTACAAGTCATTATTTAGACCGAACCTAGTTACATTCTACAACCGTTCTTGCACAGAGGGAGAGTGTTTACAAAAACCATCACATAGAAGCTTCCATACACCAGGTCCATAAGCTATCAATTACGTTTTAACCTTGTCTTGCCATTCACGAAAGTTAGATTTATTAAGCACAAGTACACTTTAATAGTCCATGACTCAACCAGATCTACCTTCAAGTTGTTAGGCTTACACGGAAGGAACTTGGCTCTGATACCAATTGATGAGAACTTGACTAAACTAAGAGGGGGGGGCAAGGGTGTGAATCAATTTAGTACAATCATGGACATTAATTTGATTTTCTTCAAACTCATTAATTGAACCATTAAATGAGCATATTGACACATAATGACCAACAGATTTAATGTGCAAACAAGAAGTAACAAGTAAACTAAAACCATCACATCAACACATAAAAGCAAAACATATGGACACCAGATATATGTGGAAACCCATAAAAGGAGAAAACCACGATTTTGTTATTGTTGTGATGCAAAGGCAAGTTCCTGCTCCCTTATTACATCTGTTTTTCTGTAGGATCTAACCTACAAGAGGCTACTACCTCAATTTTTTCTGCAATCTACAACATGCAAGGAAGTTCCAACTCTGTTAAAATTGACAACTAGGGCCAAACTCCATGTGGGTCATTATGAAGACCGAACCTAGTTACATTCTACAACCGTTCTTGCACAGAGGGAGAGTGTTTACAAAAACCATCGGATAGAAGCTTCCATACACCAGGTCCCTAAGCTATCAATTATGTTTTAACCTTATCTCGCCATTCATGAAAGTTAGATGTATTAAGCACAAGTACACTTTGATAGTCCATGACTCAACCAGATCTACCTTCAAGTTGTTAAGCTTACACGGAAGGAACTTGACTCTGATACCAATTGATGAAAACTTGACTAAACTAAGAGGGGGGTGAATCAATTTAGTACAATCATGGACATTAATTTGATTTTCTTTAAACTCATTAATTGAACCATTAAGTGAACATATTGACACATAATGACCAGCAAATTTAATGTGCAAACAAGAAGTAATAAGTAAACTAAAACCATCACATCAACACATAAAAGCAACACATATGGACAACAAATATAAGTGTAAACCCATAAAAGGAGAAAACCACAATTTTGTTATTGTTGTGATGCAAAGGCAAGTTCCTACTCCCTTATTACATCTGTTTTTTTGTAGGCTCTAACCTACAAGAGGCTACTACCTCAATTTTTCTGCAAGCTACAACATGCAAGGAAGTTCCAACTCTGTTAAAATTGGCAGCTAGGGCCAAACTCCATGTGGGTCACCTCATTTATGGTAGCTGATATTTTTCTTGGATTCCTCTCATCGAGAGGTGTAGGATTGATCTAATGATCATCCGATTTCGACATGTAGTCATGGAGATATGAATTTATTTGTATTTCTTGACAATTTGTCAAGGTCGGCCAACAAGCAAAACAATGTTTCTCACCCCCAATTTAACCTCAACGTGGCATATAAAAGGAGACCTTTTGGCATTATACCACTCATCTCATCTTCTCATCTCTTCTCTCTCCTAGCTTGATTGGGTATGCGTAGGAAGAGCAACTATCTCTCACGTGGGAAGAAGGACGCAGGACTGTTGCAGCAACGTTGACTTAGGTTGATCGAGGAGCAACTATGTTGGGTTTCACTGCATTGACTAGCGAAGAGGTCAGTTTGACTACGAATTAGTGTGGGGATCCTCTTCCAAGCAAGCCGCAGTTCTGGACAGCAGGCGTTGACCCTTGTTTGACCACGGATTTGACTAGTGTTGACTGTTGAGGGTTGATCGCAGGGCTGCACATGTGTTGAGCATTGTTTGACCATCTTTCTTGGATTGTTCTGGGTTGCCTATCTTTGCTATTAGAGGCAAAGTTGACCAAGGTTGACTTGAGGTCATTTGTGCGCTGTTTGACCAGCTTTGACTTTGCTGGTTAGGGTTTAGTTGTTGCTGTCATAAAATTACAAAATTGTGAATTTGTACTATCTCTCTCTCTGCTAAATTATTGAAGAATACAAGAAGAATTGATCAAGGGTTTCCCCGCATTGGGGTTTGTCCCTGGTTGGTGCCACATCTTGTGTCTCTTGTCTTGGCTTGTCTTCCACTGTTTACATTTATGTTCTATCTGCATTTTTACTATCATGTAGATGTGATTGCAATTCTGGAAATTGATATTGGGCTAATAAGAAAACTTGAAGTAAATTGCTCTTAAGCATAAAATATACCATAACTTGACAAACTCCCATAAGTTTTTTGCAGGCTACAACTCACAAGAGGCTCCTATCTCATCAGGCTCCAACCTATCATTTATCAAGCTACAACATGAAAGGAGACTACAATCCCCTAATACATAAAGAAAACAATGTGCTGGTTACCTGGTCTATAAATTTGCATACCTCCATCTTTGTCTTTGTTTCTCCTCCTCAGTTCTGCTTCACATCAGCTCTTCTATGCCAGGAAATTAATGAAGAACACCTCAATCATCTCTCACACATTCTCTAACTCTCTAACTCCCTTCTGCCTTCCAAATCACACCTTTTTATAAGGATAGTTTGTTGGTTGTTTGTATTTCACACAAGGATATGAAGTGAACGGGCTTGACTCTTTGCCTTCCACTCATTCGTTTCCGAACTCTTCATATTTTGAATATAATAACACAAATAAGTGCTCAAATACTATTTTCAACCATCTATAATAATTAAATACATCAACATTAACCTCTGGAAGCAACACATTCTAGCATCATAACACATGTAAAACATTCACTTTCCAATGCAAGTTATATGCATTGAACATATGAAAGCAATGCATCACTCTCCAAAGCCATATATCTGTTTTGCAACATGATGTATCACTACTTCTTCATGTCATTCCCTCAGTAGCCTTGAGTCTTGCCGTTGCCTTGCATCTCAACAATTCAACTTTTCTCTTGTCTTGCATCTTTTGATGCTCCTTTGCCATCACCCTTGCTCTTGTTCCTGCATATCAAACGTGCCTTGCTGCAACTTATTTGCTGGAAGACTGATCTTGCTTGCCGCTCCTGTTCATTTGTGCATAAATTCATTGTGCATGCTTCTTGATGCTTCTTTATCTTGTTGGTGCTCCTTTGCCTTGTTGTTGTTCCTTTGCCTTTGTTGCTACTATTGCTTCGCTACATCTCCTTTGCGATCAATGACAACGATGCCATCATAAACACCTTTGAAACGTTGGCTTTTTAAGAAACACAATTTATTTGATTACCTTAAGCCCCAAGCAAAAGGACTACTTGCCCTTAAGGTGAATGAATTTAGCTTTTAATGGAATGTATTAACCTTATGGGTGCAAGACACTTGTGGTACCATCTTCAAGAAGTTTGCTCCTCAAAACATGATAAATAACCCTTACTCTTGATGTCTAATGGTCAACAACTAATGAAAGAGTGCCATGTCATTGCCGTTTGAGGTTTTAGCCTAGAAAATGGGGTCACTGAATTCAAGCTCAATTTTCTCTCAAACCAGTAGGACCTATGTGGTGTACCACATACCATGAGAAGCATCTTTACAAGGAGAATCCAATGATGTGGATCTCCAAGTCAAACTCTTTGATTTGAAAATTCAAAAACCCTTGACAAAGTCAGGGTACAACCTCAGTCTAGGGACCCACACCCTAGGACCTAGGTTTTCAATCATCCAACAATGGAGTTGCCAACTTGATGTAATTCGACAATTACTAAGAAACATTCATTAACCATTTGACATCAATGATTGGTGCTTTTAGTCAAAGTCAAACCTAGTCAACTCGGGGTTGACATCAATGACAACACCATCCAACACTCTCCCCCTTTGTCATTGATGGCAACACATGTACTCCTCCTGCGAGTACAACTCCCCTTGACCTCAGGCTTCATCTCCTCAAGATTTCAATCTTCTTCTCAATTTTTTTCTCCCCGTTTGACATCAATGGTAAACGGTGACTTTGCCTGACAATTTGCCTGCTTCTCGTGGAACGGCTATCTGCCTGTGCTCCTCCTGACGAGAAGCCTTCCTTTGTCACTGGCGATCTCTGTGGACCTGTAATATTTTAATTGTTCTCCCCCTGAACCTGTTATGAATTTGACACATTTGTCCCGAAGCTGCCATTCTGTCCATGCTGTTAGGTCTGTCAATGTTAGATCTATGCCACAAACTGCTGCATAGACTCCCCCTCTTCATAATTCAAGGAGTCGACGAGCCAGAACATTCAAAATAATGTGTCACCCAACGAACCATCTTGATTAGTGTCCATAGTTATGACACTTGAAGCATTCAATGTTGTCCATAGGTAATTCCATTTGATATCTGCAATCACGATCTATATCGCCATAGTTATGGCATTTGAAACATTCAATGTTTGGCCCATTTGGTACGTACTCTGTTGACGAATTCATTGTGGAACTTGTCTTGTGATCTTGCAACCTTGCTTCTAGGGTTTTGCGGACAATAATTGTACCTGCCAAAGACTTCACAATCCCTAGCTTACTTCACACGGTTCGAGTTTGAATTTGAGTTCAGCAACGATTAAGTTCGATTCGAATTTTCCGATGAGATTCGACCTAAAGTTCGACTATACATATTTTTCAACATATATATATATGTTGAAAAATATGTATAGTCGAACTTTAGGTATATATATATATATGTTGAAAAATATGTATTGTCGAACTTTAGGTATATATATATATATATCTATATACATATATATATATATATATACATATATCTATATACCTATATATACATATATATATATACATATATATATATATACATATATATATACATATATCTATATACCTATATATACATATATATATCTATATATATATATACATATATATATCTACCTATATATATATATACATATACCTATATATATATACATATATATATATAGGTATATATATATACCTATATATATATATATACCTAAAGTTCGACTATACATATTTTTCAACATATATATATATATATATATATATATATATATGTTGAACAATATGTATAGTCGAACTTTAGGTATATATATATATATATATATATATATATATATATCAATGTGGAAAAAGTCGAAGTCGGGATTAAATCGACAAGGGTCCAAAAGTTGAAAAACTCGTTAAAGTTAGGAGTTTTTTGAAAAAGTCGGCAAAAATTAAAAAACACAAAAATATTCATTTATTTTTATTTTTTTTACAATCTAGAGTATCCACAACATCAAATAAATGCCTCTTCACGTAAACATGTAAAGAAAGCTAATATATAATATGTATATGAAGTCTAGTGCTACATCACATATCAAAATAGTGAATCAACTCCTGAATCTTGAGTCTTGTCTGAGTCTCAACTCTCAAGATGGCTGACTTTTTCGGTCGACTCCCGATAAAATCGGGATTAATTCGATTAAATCGCGATTTTTTTCGGCAGTGAAAAAGTCTGTAAAAAGTCGATTGATTTTAAGCTTTTTGCTGAAAAAATAGAGTTTTTGGGATTTAATCCAGACTTTTTACCGACTTTTTCCACACTGATATATATATATATATATATATGACAAAATAAAAAAAATCAAAATCAATCAATAAAGCTATATGAGTAGCAGTGAGCACCCACGAGCCACAAATCATGACCATTATTCACTTCACGCTCCAGGTGGTGGGGACAAGCAACATCTAGAAATTGAATTCATGAAATTGTAGAGAATACAACAGGCAACAACAACACTGCGCACAATAGAGTGATTACATTCGGACTGAGGTTGGCTTGTGAAAATCTATCGATAGCCATGGTAAATAAAGCCAAACTAGTGGCCACTGTGGGAAACTAACTGGTAGGAAGAAAAACAAGGGAAAACCATGTGTTGCCCATGGTTTTTCTCATAAACCTTAAAACAACAAACAAAAATGGCCCGAATTCTAACTTCAAACGCCCAAAAAATTAAAAAAATTGTAAAATTCGTCTTCAGGTTCAAATTTGTTAAGGTTCGATTTTTTTTTTTTTTTTTTGGGATAGCCCCTAGCCATATGTCCATAGTTAGTGCATAAAAAACAATAACCATTAAATGATTGAGCGTACTTGGATGATTCATACTTCTTTGGAGGTGGTGGTCTTTGATAATTGTACTTGTCAACAACTTTACAATCCCTAGCCATATGTCCAAAGTTAGTACATGAAAAACAATAACCATTAAATTGACAAACATACCTGGATGATTTTCCATACTTATTTTTCTTTGGAGGCGGTGTCGTAGTCTTTTGTTGCCCTTTGTCCTTGACTGGTTTGGCATCATTCTTTGAAGTTACAACATTCTTCTTTGGTTTATTACTTTGATCAGTCTTCTTCTTAAACTCATCTTGCGAATATGTGGAGCTTGTACCTTCATCGACTGAAAACCTTACCTACTTTTTCTGTGTTCATCTTCAACTGCGCCACTTCTTTAGCTATCTTGTCCTGTAATTGTTCTTTTTGCAATTGCTTGAGCTTGTTGATCTCATTAAGAGTTGCATCAAGAAACCAACTTTTCAAGATTTGTCTTCTTTCTGCTTCTTCAACATGTAGCTTGAGAAGAGTTGTTTTCTCTACTTCTCTATTGATCACCTGTATCTGTTCCTTCTGCTTCTCATTTTCAATCCTGAGGCTGCTTATTTCTGTTGCAGAGGTTTCTAATTCCTTTTGCTTTTGGTCAATTGCAAATATGCACCTTTGAACAGATTCATTTAATTTGCTTTCCAAATCCTTCTTTTCAATTTTTGCTTCCTGCACTTGTTTCATAAGGATGCTAATGTCTTCAAAGGCTACATCAAGTTCCTGTTGCTTTTGATCGACTTCTTTCTTGAGTGTGTGATTTTTTGTCTTAGTATTCTTCCATTCTAACTTTTTGACCTTTCTGGCTTCTTCCAACTGTACTCTAAGACTTCTAATGATTTTCTCGGATTCTTCATTTTTCTTATTGAGTTTTTCGGCACATCCTTTTGCTATTTCCAATTCTGCTTCCAGAAATTTTGCCTTTTCCCTTTGACTCTTGAGTTCTTTTATAACTCTGACCACTTCATTTTGAAATTCGATCTTACTCATTTCTTCAACTTCTTCACTATCATCATTAGGATCCACATGATTTTCAACATCTATATCTTGACCTGCATGCTTCTTTGAGTAGAGATTATGGAGCCTTTCCCAAAGAATTTTGGTTGTTGAACATTGACCAACTTTTGCTTTTACAGAATTTGGCAGAACATTAAAAATGAAATTCATGGCTTTTGTATTGTACCTTTTAGCTTCTTCGGTAGATGCGTCTCTAGAAACAACAGATTGTCATACATCATGAACTTGCAAATGGGACTTCCATTCTATATTCCCATATCCAATGATTATCTTTATCAAATTTAGGAGTTGGTGCGCAATATTGATTCTCTTCAGATGTTACTGTACTTGAACCTTCTTTTGCATCCTTGGAATTCTTGGCAACTTGCTTCTTTGATTTTACCATCTCTATGCTTTGAGATTCGCCCCTCCAACGGTTAAGTTGTTACTGAAGGAACCAAGCTCTGATACCAATTGTTGGAAACACTAAGAGGGGGGTGAATCAATATTTTTTGGCAATTAGCATTTTTTAATCCTCTTAAGAGCATTAGTTAATCTTTAGTTATTATTATAGTTCTTCAGATAATCATAAACAATAATTAGCAGTAGACAACACCTTAGCAGTAGACAACACCATACAACAATGTAGAAAGATAAAACAATGGACATAGAGATTTTTAGGTGGAAAACCCCCTACGGGTAAAAAACTATTGAACACTTCTTATTAATTGTCTTCTCCTCCTCTTTAAAAGAAAAGTAATTACATCAAATTTTCAACTACAACTGAAGGAGGCTCCAACCCCCTAATTCACAGGCTACAACCTGTAGGATGCTACTAAACCCTAATAACCTGCTGCAACCGAAAGGACATCCTAATGCCCTATAAGTCAGGCCACAACCTGACGAGTGCCCCAACACCCTATATATTAGTTGTTGTTGGGAAGGATGCTTCCCTGTAGTTTATCATCCCCAACTGAAAGGATGCCACAATGCCCTATGCAGGCTATGACCTGCCCTAGCACCACCCTGCCGTGCTGAGTGTTCTCAGGCCATAACCTGAAGGTGACTCCAATCACATGCCTTGCACCACCTTGCCACCCTAATCAACAGGCGGACCATGTTTCACAAGTATCAGATTGGATCCCCCTTTGCTTTGAATCAATGTAAGAATGTTGTATAGAATACACTGCTATAACCTGTCAAATCACGGTAGGCACTGACCACCCTACACAATACTATCCAAACTGATCACTGCACAAAGTTGCTCATCAAAGCCTCACTGCTAACCCTGCCAAGTCAACTAACCACTGTACAACCTGTTATCACTAATCGTTGCCACTACTCAACTGCACATCATTGTCACTGCTCAACTGCGTATGAATAGATGAGCTCACAAATTCGCTACCAACTGAACATGACATCACTGCACTGCTCACAAATGAATAAGCATCAAAGCTCATATGCAAGCAACTACAACAATGAACCAAATTGCCTGTACTGGGTACTGAAGGGAGATGATAGCTCAAACCAAGGTATTGGACAACTGTACATCAAACCTTGGGTGTCAATGTTGTCACTTACACAATACATTATCACATATCCCATGCTTTTCCTAGTTCTCAATTTGGATCAACAATGCTTTCAAAAATCATGTTAAACCATATAATAGACTAATCAATCTACAAATTGGCCAACATCTTTCAATTACCAATTTAGATCCAAATAACTATATAACCAAGTTTATGTTCTACGATTTGATACTTTTAGTCTTCCTTCAAATGGCTTGCCAGACCACCAACATTTGTTAACTATGAGACAAAATGTCAATTATCGGCGGGGCCCAATATGCATATAATATAAAGTATACTATAATACCCAGCATACAACATGTGTTAACAAATGAATCTAATGTATTAAAGCTAGTTGGCTATAAGTAATGATATGCTTTGTGATGACCCATGGCCGTAGTCAAGGGTGTATCTATACTTATTACTGATGTAATAGTTCTTGTGATTTATTCTAGTCTCGTTCATTACAATCTTCAAGACATTTCTTAATGCAGGTTTGAGACTCCAGATCATAGAGAATTTGCTATGGGAGAAACTTTACGAATGTAGTTGCATTATGCTCGTAAAGTAAAAAACAACGCAACAATCCTTAAGCCTTGAAACTATCGAAATCAGTGACAGTTTCAACAAAAGGAAGACTGTAACTTTGTCTTGTCCACTGATACAGAATATAAGCCAAACCCTTGCCTCAAGGAGTTCCCAACGGACCCTTCATGTAATGATTTGCTCAACAATTTGAGACGTAAGTTCTTTGATTGTTGCTTCAGGGAACAAGCTAATTTTGCACTGATATGAATCTCAAGGCCTTCCTTCTTGCTAGTATAGAGGCTTCTTTGCTGCTTCAGAAAGATGCTCAGAAGTTACACCCTTGAATGAAGATTTTCAACATTATCCAAACTGCAGTTAAGGGTGATTCTGCAACCAAATTGCGTGCTTTGATCACAAGTTTGCTGAGATTTGACATGTTACAGATGTTGCTGAGGCAAACCCTACTATGCAGGTTTGAAAGGAGATCTGAATTAAATGACCTTCACTGGGCTTCAATGTTACATGGGTATTCTTGAGAGCCAAAAAGATTTTCGGTCTTCCTCCCGTAAGGCAAGTGTGCAAATGAGTTGCTTGTTGACAGTTAACTCAAGTCATTTCTCATACTCCCACAGTTCTGAGCTTCAGGGATGCAAGTAATAAACTTTGGTTTCTCTTCTAGAGGCATGAATGAGAGATGGTGTAGGCCTGTAATAGACAAATCACTTAATTGTTGGCCAATAGGATAGATACTTGCTTCAAATGTGAGGCCTTAAAAGGTCGGGGCTTTCCTGTAATGACAAGCAAAAAAAATCAAGGCCCAAAATTTCCCAAAAGACTGATCCCTATCTTCTTAAGATGTTTCGCTGCTTTCCTCAAGAGTCCAAGTTTCTATTTCATAACATAAGGATATGTCATGTGTTATTCATTCTTTTGGAGGATGTATGAGGTCTCCTTTTATAGAGTGTGGAAGGGCTTCATAAGAGAAGTCATTGGAGAATTTTAAGATGGATTAGATATAAAAAGCATAAAAACATGTATTAAACCATATAACATCAATCATCTAGAAGTTATGATCTTCATTTACCACATCCCCAAGTCACCAGTTCTGATTTATATAGCATGTAAGGATGCACATAACCAAAATAGCATTGAGTGCAATCCATCTCTGAACTGAAAATACATCAACAAAAAGGCTCTAGATGGCCTTTAACATCCAAAAAATCATGCTATAACAAAATAGCTACATATCATCAAAATCATTGCCTATCTTGGGAGATTTGTCATTAATATCACCCTCTAAGCAATTAACATAAGATAGAAAAAATGTAGCATGTCAAGTCAAGATTTTGTTTGGGTGATGGGTACGTTTTTAGTATGTTCATGATAGAGGAGTTGAACAATCAATGTCACTAACGTCAAGGTACATAGAGGGCTTGGTGCTCTTAATTAAATGTGAGTCTCATACCCTAGTGCATGAAAAAATCCTTTGGAAACATTGCAATCCTCCCAATCCTGAAATCTTGAAAAACTGATAAGTCTGTTGGATTTTGAGTGAGATCTAAAATTCTACTTTCTCCATATGAAATCCAATGAGGTTGAATTCACTCTCAAACATCCTGAGTCATTTCATGGTAATGTTAAAAATTTAAGTCACTTTTACTTTAAGAATTATACATTACCAATTGCATATTAATAATAGGGCCATAGGCTTGAATATTTGGCTTCCCTACCCAAAACCTCTTGTTTCTTTGAAAAAAATTGCGTTTGGAACATCTTTGTGACAAAAAATTTGTCAAAAAACTAGGGAGCAGTTTTTTATTTTTTTTGTTCTTCTTTCTTTGTTGTTCTTTGTTCTTGTTTTGCGGGAGCACGCTCCTGAAATTCGCTTCAGCTTGGAGCGCGCTCTCAGGTCGCTCCTCCGAGAGCGATTCGAAAGGGGGGAGGGGGGGCGACGCTCCCTTGTAACCCTGCTTAGGAGCATAAACACCTTTGAAATGTTGACTTTTTAATAAACACAATTTATTTGATTACCTTAATCCCTAAGCAAAAAGACTACTTGCCCTTAAGGTGAATGAATTTATCTTTTAATGGAATGTAGGAACCTTATGTGTGCAAGACACTTGTGATTCCTTCTTCAAGAAGATTGCTCCACAAAACATGATAAAGAATCCTCACTCCCGATATCTAATGGTCACAACTAATGAAAGAGTGCCATGTCACCACCCGTTGGGGGTTTAGCCTAGAAAGTGGGGTCACCCACTTCAAGCTCTCTTTTCTCTCAAACAAGAGGACCGTGGTGTACCACATACCATGAGAAACATCTTTCCGAGGAGAATCCCATGATGTGGATCTCCAAGTCAAACTCAATGATTTGATGCTTCAAAGACCCTCGACAAATTTGGGGTACTACCTTAGTCCAAGGACCCAAACCCAAACCCTGGGACCTGGGTTTTCAACCATCCAACAATGGAGCTGCCAACTTGATGTAATCTGACAATAACTAAGAAGCGTTCATTAACCATTTGACATCAATGATTGGTGCTTTTAGTCGAAGTCAAATCCAGTCAACTCCAGGGGGTTGACATCAATGACAACACTGTCCAACAACATTGGCATCACTCACAGGAAAGATGAAGGATGATGACTCTGAGTAGGCCATCAACAATCTGTTTTCCTCACTATACATATTAAAATTTAAATCCAATTTCCAATTTTCCAGGCCATGGTAACATAGGTGGTCATAGGAATATATCTTTGCTAGAAGTGTTTCCTATACTAAAATCTACCTGTAAGGTTAGTTTCACATTTTTTGAATTAAAAATGATATTCAACAATAGAATATCAAAGACGAAAATGGATTTAATTAATTATAAAGGCAAATTTGTTAACACATTGGAATAAATCACGAAATCAGCAATTGAATATGATGAAATAGATGGAAAAGTGGATATAACAAGTGAAAAAGAACATCAGTCAACTAACTACTGCTATGATGTAACAATTGCATGTACTGATCATGCCCTCTTGCTTGCTGCATCATCAGATGCAGAAGGATGGTCCCCCAGACCATTGTACATGCAGAGTTGGCAATCTCACCTTGTTGATTCATATTGTCGGCTCCAGACTGAAATTTCACCTCAAATATACTTAAAAATGCTTGGGTTTCTCCTCTTTAGATGCTGAAAGCAGAGCTTTCTCTTCATGCAAATCTGAACCAAAGGAAGGGCTGTCAACAAGCAAGTTAGATGACTTAGTTTAAATATTCAAACCTTAGGTGACTGTTGTTCTATGTTTTTCTCAGGTCTGAATTTATTTAATGTAGTTCACATCGGAACTGGACCAGAACCGGTGGAACCATCAAATTCGACTGGTTTGGGGGTCAAACTTGGTCCCGTTCGAAGTCTGGAACCATAAATGGTTGGTTTGGTACCAAACCTGCCTTTTTCTTGTACTGAATCAGCTGGTTCTGTACAATGTGACCAAGGACATTCCAAACTCAATCTACAATAAATAAATAAATAAATAAATTTTAGTGAAGCTTAATATGCAAGCCTATGGTCCTACTATTGTTGAAAATTGGCAGCTGAGGGAGCAATTCCCTCCTAAAGAGACCCCAGTTGCCCTTGGAAAAATTAAATTTGCACATGGGAAAATATTATTTTTAATATGGGTCCAAGTCATCTTCAAAAGTACAAGTCAGCTTAAAGGAGAAATTCGTCCATCTAAACCACATATAAATACACATCACTCGGCATCACTTGGAGGCATCGTCACACACATGAATCTTCTTCATTTTGGTGGCATCATCACACACACATGAATCTTCTTCAGTTGGTTCGATCTTGTCTGAAATTGCAGGGTCTGAGTTCAAACATGTAAATAGGAGAGGGAGATTTATGTTGATTGCGTTGACAATCTTTTTTGGCACTATTGATCAGCGTTGACTTTGGGTGATTTGACTTGGTTTTTGGGTCTGCTCTAGAAGGGTGAATTCAGGGATAAGAAGACCAAAATTTTCTGGGCACTTTGACCACCTTTGACCGTAGACTTGAGGCTAGGATTTCCACAGGTCAAACTGTTGACTTTCACCAATTTGTGGGCAGAATTCCTGGACCATTTTGACTGAGTTTGGCTGAGCAAAAGAGGCCACATTCTTTGAATGGTTGACCAAACTTTTTGGAGCTGATTTGACCATTGACTTTGGACTGGTTATGGCTGTGTTGACTGCTGTTGACCTTGACTTTGACAGGGTTGAAAAGTTGCAGAATTGATATTTGACCAGATTTGATTTTTGTCTCATTATTGATAGGATAGTGTATTGGTTGACTTGAAGGGCAAGGCTTTGACCTTTGACTAGTTATTGGATTTACTTGGACTATGTATTTCTGATGAACATCTAATAGAAGAAAAATCTGGTTGAGTTTCCCCCTTGTTTACTGTTCTATCTTCAATTTCATATTATTGGGTGACTGAAATAAATTAGAAAAAGTGATTGCTGCTGAAAGAAGAATTTGATTAAAGTGATTGTTACAACATAGAACTCTGAAAAATTAACTATTGCTATGCATCTAAATGGTAATGTTAAATTCTTGAGGTAAAAGGATGAAAATTTACTTAAATTATTAACATTACCATTAATTGACTCAGGATGTTTGAGAGTCTTTCTAACTTCATTGGATTTTATATGGAAAAAGTAGAATTTTAGATCTAATTCAAAATCCAATGGGCTGAACAATTTTCAGGCTTTTAGGATTGGGGGGATTGCAACGTTTCCATTGGATTTTGTTATGTACAAGGGTATTGAACTAGCATTTAATCAAGAGCACCAAACCCTCTATGTGCTTTGGTGTTAGTGGCAATGACTGTTGAACTCCTCTATTGTGACCCTCATAAAAATGTACCCATCACTCTAACAAAATCTTAATTTGACATGTGAAGCTTTTTTTTATCATATTTTAATGCTTAAAGGGTGATATTGATGATGGAGATACCTATATAGACAATGATTTTGATGATATTGTGATATTCCCTCCTGAGATATCTTAAATTTATCCCCTGAAATTTCAGAATTTGAACTGGGTTGTCAGTGGCACATTAAGTCAAACAGTTTGGTGACTAGTAGCTATAGGTGATTTTCTTGAATTTATTTAAATAATTAGACATCACATCATATAATACCCATGGAAAACACTTCACTTCAGCAACATGTAAATTATATTGCACTTTGAAGGGAAAATAGCCCACTAACAAAGCTTGTAACAGCAGTATAATTTCAAGTCTATAGTCGGATATGAACATTACATCATGATAAAATGATGAACCTAAATATGTTGCAGCAAGAAGATTTCATTGACTTCCTCCTGCAGCTCGAATAGGGAAACATAATATCAAGCAGATGTCCAAAGATAATATAAACAACAGTGCAATAACTTATGTTAAATTCAAATGGGTACATATCACTGGAAGATGGTTATAGCAGCCACAAACTCAGATTTCTCCTCTGAAATATCTCAGGAAAACTACAGGAATATATGGTTACCTTCAGCAATAACAGATGCACTTAATCAGCTTCCAAATCTGCGTTATATGGTTTGGAAATTTGTCTCTGTGCACAACTGTCCAACTCAGCCACAAGAAAGGGTTTAGACTGTCCTTGTAAACCACTGTGAAGCAGCCCGTTGCCTTTATATAACTCAGTCTGTGCAAGAAAGAATTTGGGCCTCTTTGAAACTATGTACTGGGAACCAAGTGAAATTCAACCTCTTTGTAGTGACTCGCCTCTCCTTATGAACATAAGTCGATCTCCTCTTTGGGTATTAAAATTTCTGAAGAGACTCAACAATCAATTTATCTCTTGGAGCAGAGATGAACATGAAACCCTCGACCCTCTTGTGGAAAAAAAACCGGCCTTCAACCAGTGAAAATCTCTGCTACTAATCAACCTTTAAATTCTGGAAATAACTGCAATGAACATACACAAATCAATATTAAGATGCAACACAATTCTCTTCCTGGAATTTGGATAACTTGGCCTCAATTTGGCATGGCAGAACTTCTCGGCCAACTTGATCGAGGAGGTTCGATTCTGATCTTGGTAAAGCAGAGATTTTGTCCCTCTAATGTGTGCAATTCGTCCTATGCAGTTATCTTCAGAAATCAGCCTTCCAGTCGCATGATATTTGGCTCTCTTGAAGAGAATAAACTCGGCCTCTTGGAGATTGTATGTCCTTGCAATAAACAAAATGGAAGACCTGAAGTGATCTTCCCCAAGAGCTAACTAGGGTGGCACTCGAAGTCCACCGAAATCAGCTTAAAATTTTTCTTGAAACTCTTGACTCTGAAACTTGTTTGAGTTTCCTTTCAATGGCCATGAGAGATGATAGAAAAAATAGAATCCCCAACAAATGAGTCTCTCCTCTTATAATTTCTTTCCATGCTTTTAGACTCCCTTTTTAATATTATTTTACTAGTGGGGGCCATTTTCCACTTGGTGAATTTTGCCACCATTTTAATAAAGTAATAATTTGCTGACATTCTCCAATAAAATAATAATTTACTGCCATTCTCCCATAAAATAATATTTGCCCATTTTATTAGTATTCTCTCACATAATTTGAGATATTACAATCATCCCCGTCAAAAATTGCTTGTCCTCAAGCAATGCTCGAACAAGCGCTCTCTCCCTACTGACCCAACTGTCAGTGCAAACAAGATCGGGTTCCCAAAGCATACTCCTGAAGATGCAATCCAACCTCGGTGGAGAAGAACCCTTGTCGGCATGAACTCTCCAGAGTCTCCTTTGACTAATCATCCTACCATACTAGTGTAGTGCCCCGAGTCATCGACAAATCACCAGAGGACGAAATACTCTATAGAACTGAAATGCAATGGAAGATCTGTATGACCTCCCCCTGTAGAGATCAACTCATCCCTAAAGATAGCTGAACTACCAAGCCTTATAATGTTGGGGTCCCATGCTTTTAAAACTGGCAACTAGGATCAAACTCCATGTGGGTTATCTTATTTATGGCAGCTAATATCTTTCTTGGATCCATCTCATCGAGAGGTGTAGGATTGATCTAAAGATCATCCGATTCCAATAAGTATTCATGGAGTTATGAATTTATTTGTGTTGTAAGACAATTTGTCAAGGTCGGCCAGCAAACCCCACATGTGCTCAACGTTTTAGTATAAAAGGAGATGACTTGAGAGTCATTTCACACGCAATTCTATCTTGGTTTCTCTCCACTTGTCTGGGGTTTTAGTGGAAGAGAAATCTAGGAGTGGAAGCCCTAGATGTTGGAAGAAGAGAGGCTGCCCTAGACACACATGGAACACTGTCCTTGTCATAGATGGAAGGCTGCCCTAGACACACATGGAAGGCTGCCCTAGATGCAGATGGAAAGCTGCCCTAGACACACATGGAAGGCTACCCTAGACACACATGGAAGGCTGCCCTAGATGCAGATAGAAGGCTGCCCTAATGTAGACCTAAAGCAGCCCTAACGCTGGATGCCCTAATGCAATCCTAAGGTCTGAAATATAGTGTGAATTTGGAGCAAGGAAGGCTGAGGTAGGTCCGACTTTGTGGACTGTTTTGGGTGCGGATTTTAGAGATGAAGAGCTGCAACTCTTAGTCATTGCATGAGGCAAGAAGGATGGCTTGAGTTGGCACATTGGAGCAGTCTTACCGTGCAAATCAGGCCGCAGACTAGTGGTGAGTTTCATGATTGTTTTATGCATGATATTGGGGTGTATATCTCTGTTTATAGGGATGCAGTAAGGGACTATTACAATAGATGTTGGGAGAGAAAGGACCTCCTAACTAGGCCGCAATCATCTCTAAGGACAGCGAGGCAAATACGGGTATTCTCCCTATACGTTAGGCTTGTTGGTGTGGCCTAACCAGTTAAGTACATGCACAGAACCCTAGGTAGAAATCAGTAGTAGCATGCAGCGAATTGAGGGCTGTTTGTGGACTGATAGTTAGATGCATGGGACAAGACGACAACTAGTACAACAGTGCTAATATATGGGACAACAAGGTACATAGTGCTGTCAAGAGATATGGGACAACAAGGTACATAGTGCTGTCAAGATATATGGGACAACAAGGTACATAATGCTGTCAAGATATATGGGACAACAAGGTACATAGTGCTATCAAGATATATGGGACAGCAAGGTACATAGTGCTGTCAAGATATATGGGACAAGTAGGTACATAGTGTTGTCAAGATATATGGGACAACAAGGTACATAGTGTTGTATAGATACATGGGACAACTGTGACATGGCAACAAAGGCACATGGACAACAGTAAGCATTGGGACAACAACAAGACATAGTGCTGCAATAGCAATTGGGATAGCAGCAAGACATGGTGTTGCAATAGCAAATGGGACAGCAGTATGGTAAGCTAGGTGCAACAAGCACATGGTGGCAAAACAAGGTGCAACAATGGCACATGAGGGTACATGATGCAGTATAGTGATGGGTACTGTCATGATTGATGAAGCATGATAAGATGTAGCATTGTGATGATGGGTGCAACATGGTGTAGCACGGTGAGGTGCAGCATGATGACGAGATGCAGCATGATGATAGGTGAAGGAGTCACCTTGGAGAATCAGTTGAAGCAGCATGTCTTCAACTGATCTCATGTATCATCTTCTTAGAGATGATCTATGCTCTTATCTAGATAAGTCAAAGTGTTGACTTCTATTGTAAATGCACTATCTCTCTCTCTCTCTCTGCTAAATTATTGAAGAACATATAAGAAGAATTGATCAAGGGTTTCCCCACATTGGGGTTTGTCCCTGGCTAGCACCACATCTTGTGTCCTCTTGTCTTGGCTTGTCTTCTACGATTTATGTTTATGTTCTATCTGCAGTTTACTTTAATGCTGATGTGATTGCTAATCTGGAAAAGATATTGAGCTAACTGTGAAAATTGAAATAAATTGCTCTAAGCATAGAACTTACCTAAACTTAACATATGCTAATCTCAAAAGGATACCACCATGTTGACGTTGTGCCACTTTGACTATGGTCGATTGCCCATAGTACTCATATTGTATCCTTGCCTCCTGGAACCTAATGGCGAAGTATCTGTAAAGGCCAAGCACATCCCGCCTAAGCATCTCCACCATATCAAAGCCTACCCATCCAAAGCTAATCCTGAACCTGAGTAACAACAAGGAAAACCTGCCTTTCCATGCGATGAAGGCCTCAATGATCCTCTAAGTGTCAACCTAAGAGTGATCTAGATCACTCTCTATCACGACTTCGCTCATCACGAAATAAAGTGACCTATCATACAATTGAATCCCTGGGTCCCATAGCCAGATCTGTTGCGGCAAAGTTTTGACAGTTGCTGGAATCTATTTGTGCCTAGTCTCTGGTCCCTGCATGCCACCCATATATAGATTCCATATATCATGAATAGATTTGATGGATGCTAAACTGCCTTGCGCCTGACATAACACACAATGAGTTTTGCTTTCCAATGTCCCGATGATGCACCCCAACGCTGTCTAGAGTCTAAATATCATTTGTTAAGGAAGGTCCACCACCTGTTGTATATGCTCTTGTAACACCTTGGGACGTCTTGTACAAAGTGTGTTGTGCATCTCCCTAAGTGTGAGCTCAAGGATGGAGCACACACTGCCTCTACAGTAGATCAAGCCATCCTCAAGCCTGCATCTGCCAACTCGCACCCTGACCCTATGCCGCAGCTGGGTAGCCTCTCTCTTGATGCACTGTGTCCCCTCCAACTATCTCTCGTGAGCCTCCTACGCTCTGCTGCTTGTGTTGAGAGCATCAGGGAATGGCAACCAATTTTTTTTGTGACTGTAAGCAATATGAAGGAAATTTAGGCATGTGAGTTGTTGAGAAATCTAGGACATAGTAATTATGCTATTTCTTTTCTATTAGAAACTGCTTGTGAGTTCTTTCTACTTATTTAGATTAGGATCTTCTTTTACTTAGGTTATTAGTGTTCTTCATCAAACAACTACCAATGCATAAACCATAAAGGGACAAGAGACACAAAATATAGGTTATCAACCTGGACCAAAACCTCTCACTCTTTGAGAGGAAAACCCGAACAAAATCTTCTTCTTATACAGATTCCAATTAACGAATATCAAGACCAAAATCCTTGACCTATTTGTCACTCCAAGGCCAAGCCACAAAGCTTCTTCTTCCTTCAACGAAAGTCAAACTTCGTCCTCCTTTACTGTTGCCTTCCAGACCTTGACTTCCTCTTCTCTGTTTCAGATCTGCAACTTCTTGGCTTCCTTCAGAAATCCTAACATGTGTGAAGTGTCACCTTTGAGTCCTTGATACCCTTCACTTTAGGTGGAGATTGCTTGTTTGTCAACTCGGCTTGATGTCACCCTTGTTCTTCACCCAAAATACTTTCCTTATAGTGACTGATATTTCGGCCTTCTTCCTGCAATGGACAACAGAGATCTCTCGCACGTGTGGAGGTTAGTTGGCCCACAAAACAGTCCCAAATCAACACTTAGATACCTCGCTGCTCCTTCCTTCTTCCTCGCTGGTAATTAGGCTCCCTTGATGACCCTCGCACTTCAGATCTTTATTGAATTGTGTCTCTGAAATTGTCTCCTGAACTTAGGCCGAGCTGCCTATTTATAGTGGTTTGCCTCTGTAATTAGCTGACATGAAAGAGCTTGAGCCAACATGTCTCTTAGAGTAGGTTATTTACTCCATTTTGTAGCCGACATGAAGGAGTTGTTTGTGCTTGGTCTTGGAGGGCTTACATACTGATTTAATGACTCATACACAATGTAACATACCCAAGAAGGGTCTTTCATACATGACATAGACTCTATTTGACTTTTATGACAAGATGACAAATCCTAAATGCTCACAGTGGGTGCCATCACTAAAAAAAAATTCCTTGATCATGAAACCCATGAGACAAGCATTACACTAATAATTTTATTTTTCTTCTTTTCATCAATTAGATAAAATTACAATTACATATGTCATTATGAAGACTGAACCTAGTTACATTTTTCAACACGAGTCCCTAGGGGTACGATTAAGAGATGTTCAACCACACCCTCATCAATCTTGGGTAAGCCAAATCCAAGGGTACTCCTGATGTCCCCTCCAGTAGATCTCTTTGGAGGCAATGCTCCAAAATCTTGTTGTGCAATGTCACACACTGTTGCACACATACACGTATCCATGCACTCCTCTACATGGCACATCTCTGTGCACCACTGGATACCCCTGCCTATTGCCATACCACCTTGTAACACATGGCATCCCACATGTGCTACTTTGATAGTGAAACCACCATGATGTGAGTCATGTCTCGTCATTTGTCCTGGACCTTAGTAGACTTGAGCAACCTAACTCCTCACATGCTACTGGGAATAACACTACTATGTCGATCCTCAGTGGCCCCTATGCCCAATACATCAATGGAAGAACATTGTCTCCATACAATGTTTTGTTTGGTGGTTTGTCGACGCCACCACCTCCTATAAGCTCCTGCTAAAGTATGCTAATCATCTTGCAACCCCACGCACAACCAACATGCCAAGACATCTCACGAAGTTTTCCTGCCCCCTTGTCAATCCAACTTGTCACTAATGTTGTCGGAGCATCCGATGAAGACAATTAGTCATCGGATCCATCACACTGCTAACACCATCACTAACCAAATCCATGATGTGACGGGGAATCCCACCTGAATCCCAACAATAGTCTAGCCCTCGAGCCCCTCTAGTAATCCATGACCCCTGCTGAACTATGGTCATGGATATATCTGAACACCTAGCCCGCTCCATCAGGTACTAGCTCAAGTGTTCTCACCATCCAATCTCATGAGGGGGATCGAATGCAAGAATACTTGTCTTGTTAAAATTTGAAAGTTCTATGTAGAAATTTAAAAATTCTTTGCAGAATCTTGAAAGTTCTATGCAGAAAACTGAATGTACTTTGCAAAAATTTGAATGGAATTGAATGTACATTGCAGAAAGTTGAATGTAATTTGCAGAAAACTGAATTTACTTTGTAGAAAACTTAACTTTTCTATGCTGTTGCAATTACTTGGAATGCAGATTTCTTTTTCAAAACTTTTCAGATCAGCAATTGTAGATAAAACATAAACTTAAGGATCATATGAAGAAATCCAGGCACAATTATAAGACACAGAGTGTTAGGTCCAATGACCAGAGCAAAACCTACAAGGGGAAAACCCAAATGATTCTTCCTCTATTAGATTTCTGTAATTGTTTAGCAGAGTACAAAAAGTGAGAGAGAATGAGAATGAATAAAATCACCAATGCCTAATCAACTTATAGCTGAAGTGCTCTTGTTCTTTGCTTGAAGATATCCTTCTCTTGATCAAATGTTGTCCTTCACATTTGCTCTAGCTCTTCTCCCGCTTTTACTCTTCACTTTCTCTCACACTTCTCTTGCACACACTCAACACTAGCTCTCCTTCACAATTGACATGCTACTCTCAACTCTCACTTGCTCTTGCTTAAGTAAATGAGAAATGAGAGGAGTTACAAAATGAATTCATGCCTTGAGCCAATAATAAGAGAATTGAATTCCATCAGGGAGACGTTACTTGAGGAGAAGTGTAACTTATCCGAAGAATAGAGAGAAAGGTACACTTGTCTTGAGGAGTTACAATTCGAATTAGGGAGAGAGAGAGTTACACTTAAACATGAGGAAATATTGGGTAAGAGTTACAAATCAAATTGAATGAGGGAGTTACAAGTGCATTTAATGAGGAGGAGTTGCACTTTTGTGCCATACATTGAATTAGAGGGGGAGAGTTGCATTCTCTTAAGTGTTGAGTTACTAATTTATTCCAAGAGACAGGTTCGATTTTTCAAGTAAAGAGATTCTCAATTTAATTTACTTATTCCATGAGAGAATTCGTTTTTTATTAATCCATTGGAAGGTAAATGACTTTAGACTATTTTATAATAATATTATCATAATAATAATAATGCTAGCAAGGATGAATATATTAATTCTTGACTTGTATAATCATGATTGATTTGATTTTAAAGTGGATTCCATATGTCGAGATCATCCTTGATCATTTAGACATGACTTTCTAATTTTGGAAAGTTACTTCCAAATTGAGATGTGACTTACTATTTTTGAAACGTCATTTTAGAATTGTCATAAATGAAATTTTATTAAGTGGTTCAAAACTTCAAACAAAATTGAAATATATGATTTCTTCTAGGAAAAATTCATCTCTGAGTTGCCAAATTTTAACACCCTCTCAGTTAGGGAGGAATTTTTTCCTGCATCAAAGATCTTTGTTTCCTCTGATCTCATTCATTCATCTCAACTCAACTTTGCTCTGAAACATCTGTAACAATGAAGTTGCAATCTAAAGAAGAATCGTCCACTTGACACAATTTGGAAAGGAAATGATCATCACCATAGTTGCAAGAATCACCCCCCCAAGGATCAGGAGATGGAACTGCGTCTCGTATGGATTCGCCACCGATCCTTCGACATAACTGCAGACTCGCGGTTTCGCTATTTTTTGGTGATTCTTAGGAAATTGGATCCGCGGGGGCTCGATCCGCAGTTCTGGCTGCCCGATCCGTGGATCCGGAAAGGATTGACTGTGAATCCGTGGAGGTCTGGGCATGTATTCGCTGTGGATTGCGAGTGGATCTGAGAGAAGGTGGACGGTTCACACGGTTCCGCGAGATTTTTTTTGTTATTTTTTTTTGGGAAATTTCAAACTATTATGTGAGGAACTATGCTTTCTGAATACTCCCAAGGTGCCCTTTGATGTTCCCTAATGGTAATGTTAAATTCTTAAAATAAAAGTGACATTCTCCTTTATATTCCATTTTCATTCCTTTAATTAAATTTTTAACATTATCATGAAATGACTCGGGATGTTTGAGAGTGGTTCCAACCTCATCAGACTTCATATGGAGAAAATAGAATTTCATATGCCATTCAAAGTTCAACAGACTTAATAGTTTTTAGGATCAATGGGATTGTGGCATTTCATTGGATTATATCATGTATGAGGGCATGTGATTGACATTTAATCAAGAGCACAGAGCCCTATATGTACCCCAACGTTGGTGTTGTTGATTGTTGAACTCTTTTGTTATGGCCTTAGCAAAAATGTACACTTACTCAAGTCAAAATCATTGATCAGGCATGTTAAGCTTTCTCTACCATATTATAAGGCTTGGATTACACTGTTTGATCAAAATTGGGCCATGTTGACTAATATCCTTAGAGAATTGAAGTAGAGGCAAAGGATAGACAAGGGAAGAGGAATCTAGATTCTATATGGTTGATGCGTCAACCTCTTCTCTAGATTCTAGATTGTTGATGCGTCAAGATGGTTGATGCTGGAATTATTAATCATTAATGTGCAATGGATGCCATATCTATCTTGACTTCGCTTCCTAGATTTTTGGGAAATGACGCTTTTGCATCTCTACTTCCAAAAAAGGTCCCTGCTTCATGCAACATTGATCATCATATGTCACATAGACAAGGATTACACTCAATAATTTTTCATCTCAAAAATTAGGTGATAGAACACAAACATCACATAGAGAAGACTCAAACAAGTCACACAAACAAGAATCAAACACAACTGTGTCAAGTGGTAGAACACTTGCATCCTAGACATGTCGCACTACACCTATTGGTCAAATAGGTGGTTCTTCACACGTCCTAGATTGTGGGTCAAATGCATACTGAGGCAACTCAATGTTCTTGATCAGTTGTGGCCACTTCCCGGAAGGGTCACGTCGATAAGTTCAAGTTGCTCTCTAAAAACCAAGAACTTTTATTTCGGTAAAGGTTTGGTAATAATGTCAACTATCTGATCATTAATGGAGATGTGATGGAGCCTCACTACTCTCTGCACCATATCCTGGATATAGTGATACTTGATCTCAATATGCTTGGACTTATCATGAAACACATGATTTTATGCAAGATGAATCCCACTCTTATTGTCACAATATATAACTATTGTGTTTGGAACTTGCTCAAATAGTTCCCCAAAAAACTTTCTCAGCCAAACTGCCTCACAACTAGCCATGCTAGCAGCAATGTACTAAGCTTCAGCTATACTCAATGTAACAAACTTCTACTTTCTGCTCATCCAAAAGATCATGATAGATCCCAAGCTAAAGTAGCAACCCAGAAGTGCTTTTTCTATCGACGGAGTTACCAACCCAATCAACATCAATATATCCATGAAGTCTTACATTTTTAGCAGTGTATTTCAATCCTAGATTGATAGTTCCATGCAAGTATTTGAGTGGGCATGAAAGAGATCAATTATATGCTGACTTAAAGTGTTTACAACAAAGCATATGTTAGGCTTAGTGTTTACCAATAACATCAAAGCACCAATGAGTTGTCTATAATCTATGGGATTTACCAAACTAGGTCCTGTAGCTTTGCCACATAATTTCTTAAAGTTCATTTCTTTAGGAGTATGCATGGACCTACATTCTACCATAACAATCTTTCAAGAAGCTTAACAACATGTTTTCTTTGAAAAAGATAAATTTCACCAGGTCTTTGCCAGACCTCTAGACCCATAAAGTAATGCACCAAACCAAGCTCTTTCATTTCAAATTTAAAAACTAATTGCCCCTTACACTGGAGGATAAAGGTTCTCCACCTGTCAAAAATAAATCATCAACATACAATACCAAAATCAAAGGTATACCTTGGACTGTCTTGAATTAGAGGTTCAGGTTTGCACTGCTTCTTGTGAAACCAAGTTTTATCAGGTAGCTATCAATGCAAGCATACCAAGCTCTTGGAGCTTTCTTCATCCAATATACGACTTTCTTTAGTCTGCATGCATGAGTTTCCTTGTCATGCTCTTCAAAGCATTGTGGTTGTTCCACAAATACTTCTTCTTTGAGGAAGCCATACAAGAAAGCAGCTTTCACGTCCCTTTCGTGAAGAGTCCTTCCTTGGCTAGTAGCTAAGGCAACAATAGATCAAATAGTAGTATATCGAGCTATAGGTGCAAAAATCTCATCTTAATCTATTCCCACTTTCTGAAAGGAACCTCTAGCTACAAATCTAGCCTTATATTTTTCAATATTACCATCTGCACTATGTTTAATCTTAAACAACTATTTGGAAGTGACAACAGATTTACCTTGAGGTCTAGGAACCACTTCCCTGACTTCATTATGGATGATGGACTAGTATTCTTCAGTCATGGCATCTTTTCAGACTCATTCTTTTGCAGCTTCTTCAAAGGTGCATGGTTTTTCCTGAATGTGTTGCTCATGGCAACAACATACCTTTGAAACCGACTTGGCTTCTTACTTTCTCTGAACGTTCCTCTTGGGGCAGCATGTTGTTCAACGTCTTTCAGGGTATTTCGCAGCCATAGTGGTCTCTTTCTGGTAGGAGGATCATGTGGTGGAGGATCTAGAGGATCCATGGAACCCATTGGATTATCAACAAGTTCATTCTCTATTTCTGGTTCTGACTCAGATGCAACCTCTTTTTGATTAACTGCTTGTCTTTCAGCGATGGTAGGAGGAGAGTCTCGTGGTTTTCTAAGAGCTGCATCTTCATCAAATGTTATGTCTCTGCTAAACTCTATAACTCTTTACATGTACATAAATTCTATAAGCTTTTGAATTATCACGATAACCAACAAACGTACATTTCTTTCCTGAAGCTTCTAGCTTGTTCATTTTCTCTTTTGGCACATGAAATTATACATGACAGTGAAAGATTCTCAAATGACTCACCTAAGGCTTTTTACGAGTGAAGACTTCTTCAGGAGTCTTATTGTTTAAGGCCTAATGAGGAGTTTTGTTTTGCACATAAATAGCGGTATTTGCAGCTTCTCCCCATAGAAACTTTGGTAGCTTTTGATCATGTAGCATGGCTCTGACTGCTTCCATAATGGTTCTATTCTTCCTCTCAACCACACCATTTTGTTGTGGATTGTACGACACAATGGTTTCTTTCTTTATTTCAACATCTTTGCAAAGATCATTAAAATCATTGTAGGTGAACTCTCTCCCATTATCAAATCTGAAAGCTTTGATCACCTTTTCAGTTTGATTTTCAATCAAAGCCTTGAAATCTCTGAACATGTCAAATGCTTCCCCTTTCTTTTTCAAAAAGAATTCCATGTATTGCGAGAAAAATGATCAACAAAAAATAAGGAAATACAAGTAGCCACCAAGAAAAGTAACAGGCATAGGTCCACATAAATCAGAATGTATGAGCTGAAGTACCTCACTAGTTTTTGTTCTGCTTGAAGGAAATTGTCTTCCACTTGCACATCTTGGGCAAACTCCTTCATGATCCATTATGATCTCAGACATTCCAGAACTATCTTCCTTATATGAGTTAAGGCTTTGTAGTGTAGGTGAGCAAATCTTTTGTGCCATAACTCACATTAAAGATCGGTATCATGGACCAGTGCATGAATGGGTTTATCATTGACTTTATAAAACCCTTCACATCTTGATCCGAGAGTGAAGGCTTCTCTCATACTTGAGTTCAAAGGTTTGGTTAGAACCATTCCATTATTAATAAAAGCAACTTTCATTCCTTTATCCTTTAGAGCAAATATGGATACAAGATTTTTTTTTTCAAACCAGGTACATACAAAATTTCTTGCAGAAAAATAGATTTGCCATCATCTAACTGAAATGAAACTGAACCATAACCTTTAACTTGGTGAGCAGAATTATCTCCAAGGATAATGTTTAAATTAGTCTCCCTCTCAACTAGATTATAGAGTGCTTCTTTGTAACTAGTAAAATGTTTGGAAACACCACTATCAATTAACCAGCTATCAAATGAATCTACAGAAGAAGCGCCGGAAAGAGCAGAAACAAGAAAATATTTTGATTGAGTTTTTGTTGCATTATTTCTATATCTTGGATTTATTGTTTTCTTAGGATTCTTTTTTTTTTGATTTTCAGAAAGTCTTTTCTATAATCAGCTATCAAATGAATCTACAGAAGGAAAACCGGAAAAAGCAGAAACAAGAAAATATTTGGATTGAGTTTTTGTTGCATTATTTCTATATCTTGGATTTATTGTTTTCTTAGGATCCCATTTTCTTTGATTTTTAGAAGAGTCTTTTCTATAATTAGATTTTTTTTTTTTTTGAATCTATGTGTTCTTCTTCTTTTTTTACAGTTACGAGTAAAGTGACCATGCTTTTGATAGTTAAAGCATCTAACTTTTGACATGTCTAGATTCCTTTTATTTGATTTGAAAGCAGCTTTATTTTTATTACCTTTTTTCTCGTCATAGGGTGTAAAAGCAGTAGGTTCTCCTTCTTCATGATGTGAAATTCTCCCTCCGGAGATCATTCTGGCCTCCTCCTGGATACACTTTCTCAGGAGCTCAGCAAATGTGGGAATAGTGTTGATGTTGTTGATGGTGGCGATAAAAGTCTCCCAAACAGGAGAAAGGCCTTCCAAGTGCAATCAACACCATTTCTTTGTCGGGTACAATTTCATCAATTGGTGACAGTTGATTCCTGGTTTTAGTCATTCTCTGGAAGTATGCTTGAACTGTCTCTCCTCTATTCATCTTGATGAGCTTTGGCTGATTCTTCAAGGCAATAATCTGGTTCAAGCTACTAACTGCAAACATGCCGGTTAGTTTGTCATACATTTCTCTAGCTTTCTTCAAATCATAAATATAAGTAATGAGATGATTACTAAGAGAATCAAGGATAATTTTCCTAGCTTTGATTTCACCATTTTTATGTTTGGATTTGATAGCAGAACTATTTTCAGGTGGATCAGCTACCGTGCTTTCAACATACTCCAAAACTTCATATTTTTCAAGAGTTATATCTAGCCTTGCTGTCCATGGACTAAAGTTTAAAGCATCATTCAACTTCTCCTCTACCTTGAAGTAGGACGAAGTCATCTTGATAAAAAAACTTTGGCATCCAGTGGGGTCTCTTCAAATGATCTATGGTGTCCTTGGACATGTCTTCACCAAGGCTCTGCTACCATGTTGAAATCTGAAAGTTCTATGCAAAAGTTTAAAAATTCTTTGCAGAAACTTGAAAGTTCTATGCAAAAAACTGAATGTACTTTGCAAAATTTTGAATGGAAATGAATGTATTTTACAAAAAACTGAATTTTATATGTTGTTGTAATTACTTAGAATGCATATTTTTTTTTTCAAAACTTTTCAGATCAACAATTATAGATAGAACATAAACGTAAGGATCATATGAAGACATCCAAGCACAAATATAAGACATAGAGAGTAAGGTCCAATGACCAGTGCAAAATCCACAAGGGGAAAACCCGAATGATTCTTTTTCTAGTAAATTTCTTCAATTGTTCAACAAAGTAGAGAGAGAGAGAGAGAGAATAAAGTCAACAATGCCTAATCAACTTGCAGCTGAAGTGTTTTGCTCTCTGCTTGAAGATCTCCTTCTCTTGATCAGGTCTTATCTGTCACACTTGTTATAGCTCTTCCCTTGCTCTTACTCTTCACTTGCTCTCACACTTCTCTTGCACACACTCAACACTAGCTCTTCTTCTTCACAATGAACATGTTACTCTCAACTCTCACTTGCTCTTGCTTAAATATATGAGAAACGAGAGGAGTTACAAAATGAATTCATGCCTTGAGCCAATAATGGGATAATTGAATTCCATGAGGGTGGAGTTATTTGAGGAGAAGTGTAACTCATCCCAAGGATAGAGAGAGAGGTACACTTCTCTTGAGGAGTTACAATTCGAATTAGGGAGAGAGAGAATTACACTTAAACATGAGGGAATTTTTGGTGAGAGTTACAAATCAAATTGAATGAGGGAGTTACAAGTGCATTTAATGAGGAGGAGTTACACTTTTTCCATACATTGAAGTAGGGAGGGAGAGTTACACTCTCTTAAGTGTGGAGTTACTACTTTATTCCAAGAGAGAGGTTCGATTTTCCAAGTAAGAGATTCTCAATCTAATTTACTTATTCCATGAGAGAATCCATTGAAGGTAAATGACTTTAGACTATTTTATAAATAATAGTATCATAATAATACTAATAAGGATAAATATATTAATTCTTGACTTGTATAATCATGGTTGATTTGATTTTAAAGTGGATTCCATATGTCGAGATCATCCTTGATCATTTAGACATGACTTTTCTATTATTGGAAAGTTACTTCCAATTTGAGATGTGACTTAATATTTTTGGAAAGTCATGTTAGAATTGTCAAAAATGAAATTTTATTATAGGCGGTTCAAACATAACTGAAAGATATGATTTCTCCTAGGAAAAATTCATCCCTGAGCTGCCAAATTTTAACATGTCCATGTAACAACTCCATCATGCCAATGTTGTGCCTAATACAACTCATGTTGCCTCGTCCCACTAGTCTAGTCAATACATAAGATTTGTCTCGGTAACCCTACCTTCCTCTCCAATGCGTAGAGGTAACCTAGTGCTGCAAGTGCCATCTATATAAGACTGAAGAGAGCTACTTTTTGAAAGTACTACAACTCTGTTAGCTGCCTATGCATTTGTTTGCTCTCCACCGATGGTTGGCCCAAAAGATGACTACTCATCCTCCTTCACTATGGGCTCGACATGAATCACTAGCTGCCCATAGGTAGCTCACCATGCCTAACATCCTCATCGAGCTCATGTCCCTCTATGCACTCTCCATGTTGCACTTGTAGCTCCTCTTCTTGTCTGTCCCCAATTCGATGCAAAGTTAGGGTTTTCAGCCATCCCCCAATGCTAGTGAGCTTGGTCGTCGGTTGGATACAAACCACTCTCATGTCCTCCAGTTCACCACTCTGCTGCAGGTGGCTATCATTTGGAAACTTTATCACGACTTTGGATGCCTTTATGCCTACCAACACCCCATTAGTTGATGGCCCTATGGGTGCATGCTTCACTCTCTATGCTACTGTCTCAACTCAAGCTATCAATGTGCTCTCTAATAGGGGTGACTCTAGAGTCACACTATGCCGATCTATGTCCTCCTCACAGCCACTGGGGTTATCTGCCTCATGTGCAATTTCCTCCTCATGCTCGATGTCAAGAATCACCTCCATGTAGTGGGCCTTGCCCTTAGTGGACCTGCGCCCCGAGGTCCACAACCCCTCACTATTGAAGCAAAAGTTCCTCCTCTGGAGGTCCTTCCTGGTCTCATCATCTAATTGTCCTTGCCCTGTGCTCTCCCTTTGAGGGCGTTTGGTGTCCTTCCGATCAAATCTCTTTAGGAGCATCTGTGTGAACTCTGTGTAGGACGTAATGCCTGCATGACCCAAAGTGATCGTCCCTCGATACCACCACTCCTTGGCATCTCCATCCAAATGTAAGGTGGCATACCTAATAGCATCCACCTCTGTCATGGGGTTTTGTTGGAGGTATGCGTCTAGTTTCTGCACCCATCCCCTAACAGAACTCCTGTCTGAACCATCAAAGCTGGTGAAGGTCATTTCCCCACCATCTTTTGTACACCCTTATTGAGTTGATCTCCCTTGTATGGTGTGGATGATTTTACTCTCGTGGTATGTGCACCTCTAGGGTCTCTATCATAAGGATGAGGATGGCTCTGGTCTATCATCTGACTGCTACACAACTGGGCCAACATTTCTACTAGTTTCTCATTATTTCTGAAGATCTCATCCATGATTCCCTATATATGCCTTCCTTGAGACACTGGAATGTCCATAGTCCCACTAGTCACTGTGCGTGCATGCCCAACTCGTCCGTGATCTTGTTGGCTTTGTCACGGCTAGCCAAGATTATGCTCTGATAGCATTGCAATATTCCCTCCTGAGATATCTTGAATGTATTTGAATAATTAGACATCACATCATCTAAATACCCATGGAAAACACTTCAGTCCAAAAACATGTAATTTATATTGCATTTAGAAGGGAAAACAACCCACTAACAAAGCTTGTAACAACAGTATAATTTCAAGTCTATAATCTGACATGAACTTTACAACATGAGAAAATGATGAACCTGAGTATGTTCCAGCAACGAGAATTGATTGACTTCCTCCTACAACTTGAGTAGGCAAACATAATATCAAGCAGATGCCCAAAGATAATATAAACAACAATGCAATAACTTGGGTTAAATTCAAATGGGTACATATCGCTGGTAGATGGTTATAGCAGCCACAAAACTCAAATTTCTCCTCTGAAATAGCTCAGGAAAACTACAGGATTATATGGTTACCTTCAACAATAACACATGCACATAATCAGCTCCCAAATCATATTTATATGGTTTGGAAATTTGTCTCCTTGCACAACAATCCAACTCAGCCACATGAAAGGGATTAGATTCTCCTTTTAAAACACTGTGTAGCAGCTTGTTTCCTTTATATAACTCTGTTCGTGCAAGAAAAAATTCAGGTCTCTTTGAAACTATGCTCTGGAACCAAGTGAAATTCAACCTCCTTTTTGTAGTGACTCGTCCCTCCCTATGAAAAAAAGTCGCTCTCCTCTTTGGGTATTAAAATTTGTGAAGGAGACTCAACAATCAATTTATCTCTTGGAGCAGAGATGAGTATGAAACCCTTGACCCTCTTGTGGACAAAAATCCGGCCTTCAACTAGTGAAAATCTCTGCTACTAATTGACCTTCAAATTTTGGAAATAACTGCAATGAACACGCACAAATCAATCTAAAGATGCAACACAATTCCCTTCCTTGAATTTGGATAACTTGGCCTTAGTTTGGCATGGCAAGACTTCTCAGGCCACTTGAGCTGGAAGGAGGTTCGATTATGATCTTAGTAAAGTAGAGAATTCGTTCCTCTAATGTGTGCAACTCGTCCTTGGCAATTATCTTAAGAAATCGACCTTCCAGCCTCTTGATATTTGGCTCCCTTGAAGGGATTAAACTCGTCTAACTCAACGTGAAGTGATATTCCCCAAGAAGTAACTAGGTTGGCACTCGAAGTCCACCGAAATTAGCTTAGAGTTTCTCTTGAAACTTTTGAGTCTGAAACTCACTTGAGTTTCCTTTCAATGTTAATGAATGTTAATGAGAGATGATAAAAAAAATAGAATCCCCAAAAAATGAGTCTCTCCTTTTATAATTTCTCTCCATGCTTCTAGACTCCCTTTTTAATATTGTTTCACTAGTGGGGGCCATTTTCCACTTAGTGACTTTTGTCGCCATTCTCCAATAAAATAATAATTTGCCGCCATTCTCCATTAAAATAATATTTGCTGCCATTCTCCCATAAAATAATATTTGCCCCTTTTATCAATATTACCTAATTGGGGGGATATCTCACAAAATTGGGGATATTACAAATATGTATGTATTTGTTGCAGCATAATTCTTTTTTTGTTTGACACTAGAGGCCATCTAGAGCCTCTTTGTTCATGTATTTTTGACAATGTGGAAAAATTCGAAGTCAGGATTAAATTGGCAAGGGTCCAAAAGTTGAAAAACTTGTTAAAATCGGGAGTTTTTTGAAAAAATCGGCAAAAAGTCGGCAAAATTGAAAAAACACAAAAAAATCATTTATTTTTAGTTTTTTTAGCATCTAGAGTATCCACAACATCAAATAAATGCATTTTCACATAAACATGTAAAGAAAGCTAATATATAATATGTATATGAAGTCTAGTGCTACATCACATATCAAAATAGTGAATCAACTCCTGAATCTCGAGTCTTGTCTGAGTCTCAACTCTCAAGATGGCCAGCTTTTTCGGTCGACTCCTGATAAAATCGGGATTAATTCGATTAAATCGCTTTTTTTCGGCAGTGAAAAATGCTGCAAAAACTCGGCCAATTTAATCGTTTTGCTGAAAAAATCGGATTTTGGGATTTAATCCCGACTTTTTGCCGACCTTTTACACTATGATTTTTGATTTAGAAATGTATTGCACTGAGTGCTATTTTGGTTATATGCACCCTTGTTTGCTATATAAATTGTAGCTTTTGCTTATTTGTGTATAAATGGTTTGGATTCATATGGATGCACATGAATATATATTTTTTCTTTAATATTTGGATATTTTGTGTGCTTTTGGTTGTTTTTGCTTATTTGTGTATAAATGGTTTGGATTCATATGATGCACATGAATGTATATTTTTTTCTTTAATATTTGGATATTTTATGTGTTTTTGGTTGATCAGTTTTTTGGTTTTGGTTTTTACCGGTTCCCGGTTCAAAGGACTTTTTGGTTTGATCACCAATTTGGTTTCAATAACATTGATTTAATGACATAATAAATATTTTTGATCATGCAACAATCGCACATGTCACTAGAAAATGAACAATTAAAGCATAAGCATGATACACAAATAGTTATCGCTTTAAAAACATGATACATAGATGGTCACCCCTTCAAATAGCTTTCCATTTAAATATTCCAAGCTTCCAAGCTTATAAGGAAACTTCCACAAGCTGTGAAACTAAGTTCTAACAGTTGTACGGTATGCACAAAAATTCAAATATGCACTTACTGAGATAAATCTACTTGTAGGACAACTGAGAATCTGCTTGCTTGAACTGCAATACAACACTATTCGACTCTATCCATGCGACTGTACAAATTTGTTCTTTGGCCTGCTTTTAGAGCTTGGCTTCTCTCCTCTGTTTTGAATATGTTCAACTTATCTCTCTTGTGATCCCCTGAGTCTTTTTGATACCCAAAACATGTTTATACAACTTCTCCCATATTGTCCTATTTATTCTTTGAAAGAGAGAACAAATCTTCTCAATCCTAGCAACTAATTCTCCAAATCTTTGCAACCAATCTCCTTAATCCTAGCAGCCACCTTATCTCAACAATAAGTTGTACGACTAATATTAGATTGAATTTAATTCACTAATTTTATAGAGTCTATAGAATATTTCATTTAGATTTTTAAAACTAGGAGAACATTGGAAAATTGACTTTCAGTTTTATGAAGTGAAATTATTGTTGAAGCTTATGGTAACTTCATAAGGTCTTCTGCATAGGCTTGGTGTTTTAGCAGGCAGAAGATGATTTATTGCCTCTTTAGTGTTAATTTTCCTGTGTTTTATTCTTGACACAATCACTTATATCAATTCTTCTTCAATTAGCAATCAATCTATCCAATATAATATAATCTTCCAGCGACAATAAGCAATAGTAGAGAGAACAGTAAACCAATGCACAATAGAAGACAACCAAGAACAATAGAAACACAATATTTGGTCAAAGACCAGGGGAAAACCCCACAAGGGGGAAAACCCTTTAAAAAATTCTTCTATTAGACAGCAGAGAGATACAATGTTCAAGATCATCAACGAGGAGTCAAAGGTCAAAACTTTGACTATCCCAAATACCAATCTAATATCGAATCAAAGATGAGCCCAAAAGTCAAATATGATCCAAAGTCAAATTTGTCAATTTTGGTTAAAGTGAACAACAGCAGTAGCATCCGTAATCAGTTAACAGATGGTCAAATCACCTCCAAAGCAGCTCAGTCAACAGTCAGAGAATGCAGCCTCCTTTACTGGTCAAATTCAACCCAAAACAGTCCCAAATTAGTCCCTGCAAATCTGGTCAAAGTCAAACTTTGACCTGCAGAAAACCTAGCTGAAATACTACAGTCAACATTGGTCAAACAACCCAAAAAATCTCAGTCAATGTGCTAGTCAACTCAAAGGAAGGCCTGAAAGAAGGTCACACTAGACTAGCATCAGGGGATGACGAACAAGGTGAAGTATGAGAACTAGAATACAACCAGAAGCGGTGAATCATCCAATTCAACCTTATGATTCATAGTAATAGGATCTATAACATTAAATTAAAGCACTTGATTACAAGCATGATTAATGTACCTTATAATAGATGACCCACCTTCATCTTATAAATACACTAGATTTCTCAAAGCACTGACTAGAGCATAAGTGGAGGGCCTTTGAGGTTGGCTATCTATAGATCACATAGGGTTGCTCGCTGGCAAGTTGAATAGATTGGGAGAAAAGTTTTCTTTTGGGGATTGCCCACTTGGGTGGGTAATAATTCCCCTTTTAAAGGCAAACTATGAGTGTCATTTGTTGATCCAAGTGGTAGGGAAAAGTTACAAGAGATCCCAACTATGTTTGATATAAATAAATGTTCAGCAACTCCACTAAAAATCTTGCAAGAAGAAAAATAAATTCAGAAGAAAAACATGGGTAAACTGAAAATCTTCTAGGGTTTGGTTCCCAGTCTTTCTTGATCGTATAGGCTTTGTCAAAAGCAAGAATAGTAAATGAAGAATTTGTTGATCAAGATGAAATCAAGTAGCGATAATGTGTACCTTTTATAGTTATTCTAAAGAAAGTTCAGCACTCTTTCTATATGGAAATATAAGGAAATATTCCTTCACATTTCTCATTAATCTTTCTCAACATGAAGTAACATTCGTTTATATCGCTTCTTAAATCTTTCAAATTGGATAGTTGTGGTTGGTTTTACTTTTTATGTGACTTATACTAACAGTAAAATCTGTTGATGGTGTTATTATTTTTGTTCTAATATTTGTTGTATTAGTATTCTCCTTGTACATTTGTCCTCATTACTAGCTCTTTTCCATGTTATTACTTTAAATATTGCTTGAATGCTAGTATGTCATTTATGACATTTTTTTTTAGTAATGTCAAAATGTGCTAGTGATATATTTTATGATTCCATTTTTCAACTCTATCATGTTAGTGTCCTTATATATGTTTAGTTAATTGGGATTTATTTTATACACATGCTCGCTATTGATATATTTTATTCCATTTTTGAACTCTATCATGTTAGTGTCCTTGTCTATGTTTAGTTAATTGGGATTTATTTTATACACATGCTCAATATTCTTCTAATACATTAGTTCAGCTATATAGTATGAAGTTGATTTCCGTATTAAATTGTAAGAAAGTGTTTTTTTTGTAGATCCTGAAGGAAAATTCGAATCTCTTGAAAAGTATGGTATGGATTTAACACAATTGGCAAGAGAAGGGAAACTGGACCCTGTTATAGGTCGTGATGATGAGATTCGACGATGCATTCAAATCCTTTCAAGGAGAACAAAAAACAATCCTGTTATCATTGGCGAGCCAGGGGTTGGAAAGACTGCGATCGCGGAGGGGTAAGTAGCCTACTTATTTTTATATCAACTAGTTCACGATGTAAAGTTTTTCATGGTCCTTCAATGGGTTTTCTTAAAATATTGTATAAACTAAACTTGCCACAATGTATGGTTCGTTCAATCAACAAGTGAATTCATATTTCTTGAGAGGGAAGGGTTATCATAAAAAAAGCCATATTTTGTGTTCTTTGTTGCCTTTCTTAATTAGGACTTGTCAAGCGTTCCAAAGGGAAAATATAATTATATTGAAGTGCATATAAGCATGGGTAGTTCAATGTGATCCTTAAATTATAAACATGTAATGTATCGTGAAAGAAGTCCATTAAGCTGAAAATGATGGAATATGTAGATGGCATTTGAAATAATGTCAAGTCGAGTGTGATGGCTTCATACATTTCTAATTTGTGGATAGGGAAAATGAGACTCTCGCTTCTAAGCACTATTCTCTCTAATGCTGACGATGATTGATATTGGACTGCTGTTTATGGTTGCATATCCATGTATTGATGCATAATGAGGTTAAAATAGGTTTTTATTAATTGCTCCTTTATGAAAATGCCCATAGGCTAAATCACAGGGTTGGCTGAACTTGAAGGTTCAAGTTCAAAATTTGGCAAACCTAGAAAATTAGGTTTGTCCAGGGTTTCCAAACCTAAAAGATGAACCCCAAGTCGAACCGAATCAAATTGAATCAATTCAAATCACTAATTTTATTAGAAAATATTAGGATTGGCTTTAGGTTTGATTTAAGGTTTTTTAAATCTGTTAAATTTTTTTAAAAACTAGGACCCATGGCACAATTATGAAATTTTGGCGTGTTGAAATCCTTTGCCACAAGTACATTTCTCCCTCATGCTTGTCTGTTGTGTGTCAATGTGACCATTTCTTCATATATATCTTATATTTACTTATATTTACGAATCAAAATTCCTATTGTAAAAGAAATTTTTTGTAAAGTAAAAAATGTCATAAAAACCCTCCAAGACCTTGTCAAACAAGTCGGCCTCCTAACAAGCCTATCTATAAGGGAAACCCAACTTCATTTGAGGGGACATTCATTCAAGCAAGAAACAAGTTTGATCTGCTAAAGAAGGAAACTGGAAGACAAAGGAAAAGGATGAAAATCAAGGCAAAGAAGAAGAGAAGCAAGATCGAAGTTTTGGACCTCTCTCTCTCTCTCGTGTTAGGGTTTCTAAAGTAGCTACTAGACCGAAATTGCAGAAGTTTCTAGAGAATTCGAAGTTGCAGAAGATGTTGTTGGGGAAGTCGAACTTGTTGGAAAGTCAAAGTTGGTGGCAGCTGCTAGGTAAAAAATTGTTGTAAGGTCGAAGTTGCTGGGGTCGATGTCGCTGGAAGTTGCTGGGTTGAAGTTGTTGGAAGTTGCTGGGTTGAAGTAGCTGGAAGTTGCTGAGGGTCAAAGTTGTTGGAAGTTGTTGGGTCGTAGTTGTTGGAAGTTGCTAGGTCAAAGTAACTAGAAAGAAGGTTAACTTGGTCTTGGAGGGATCTTTCACAAGGGTTTTAGGTCTTGGAATTTGTCATTTGAACATTCTATAAGAAGAGAAGAATTCTTGTGGGTTTTCCTTTCAAGAGAAGAGGTTTAGGCCCTGGCTTATAGCCTACATCTTGTGTCCTCTTGTTTTATTGTATTTCATAGTTTGGTAGTTGTTTGATGATAAGAACATAAAAATCATCAAGTGAAAGAAGAAGATTATCAAGTTAAGTAAAAATACATCACAATTAGTTATCAACATGAAGATAAATCACCTAATTTAGTTGCCCCTAGATTTCTCAACTTGTTATCAGAGCTGAGGTAACAACAGAAGAAGAGGCAGCTTGAAGATCATCCAATTCAAGAAGGATACATAAGGGCTGAGCACAAGGAGATCATGAAGCAAGACTAATCCACACATCATCTCGAAGGAACTAAGGAACATCAAGGAGGACTACCCATATCATTGCAAGGATCATACAATCTAGAAGCAACGACACTTTGAAGAAGAAGAAGACCTCAAAGGACCTCACCTCCAAGGAACAAGGAATTGAAGCATCTTAAGAAGACTACAACCAAAGGAAGAATACATCATCATCAAAGGAATCAAGGCAATCTACCTCATCAAGGCACACCTCAAGCAATCTTTGAAGACACCTCTCATCATCTAGAAGAAGAAGCATTGTCATCAATAAGGCACCTTAAATTGTCAACAATAAAGGAGTAGTGGAAGTCATCATCATCAAGAAGACATCCATTGGAAGATATCATCATTAAGGAGGTATATTCATCTCATCAAGTAAGTATTTTATATTTATGTCTGAATCTACTATCAAAATGATTGCATTTTGCAAAGAGAGCAACAAATTGGTTGTGTCATCAAACTACCTTGCATGGAAAAAGAGGATAGATTTGATCCACATAGAAAATAAAGTCATTGAATATGTTAAGGGTTCAATCTCCAAACCTTCTCAAGATCTAGCTCAAGCACTATTGAAGTATATGAAAGGGGAAGTAAGGGCTCAAAGAATCCTCATAAAATCAATCAAGGATTCCATCTTCCCTTATGTAGCAAATATGGAGACATTAAAAGATATCTATGAAAAGTTGGTAGAATTGTTTTTTGTAAGCATTGCAGGAGAAGTCATATCATTGATAACCGAACTATACAAGATGAAGGCGTCAAAGGAAGAAGGGGTAGCCTCATACCTTATGAGGGTGTCAGGGTGTCACAAATAAGAGATCCACTACAAGAGCTAGGGGAAATAATGTCTGATAAAGAAATGACCATCATTGTGCTCAATGCACTATCTGATGAATGGGGTAACTATGTATCAAGTATTGTGGAAAGAAGGAAGCCATTCCATTCAATGAACTTTGTTCATTATGCGAAATTGAAGAAACTAGGTTAAAGACAAAGACCGATGTTGGATCAAGTGAACAAATTCAAGCATATGAAACTATGGCTAGGAGGAAAGAAAAGTTTGGAAAATTTGATCCTAGGAAACGAAAGAAGATCGACACGTTAAAGATACAATGCTATGAATGTAATGAATATGGGCATTTCAAAAGGAATTGTGCTAAACTCAAGCAAGACAATAAGAAGAGAAAAGAAAGAAATGAAGCCCATATCACTGAAGAAGCAGAAGAACCTGAAAATAAGAAGTCAAAGAAAGACGAAGTGATAGAATTCCACTATTAGAAGGTCTCTCACTCACCTAGCCTATTGTTCAAGTGCATAGGAGTGAGAAAATCAAAGAAACAAGCATCTCATGATAGGATGCATTGTAGCAAAGATTAAGACGACATCATCATAGAAACATGATGTAGCCAAAGTATAAATCTATGTGGCTGAAGCAATCATCATAAAAGGGAAGTAGCACATGACATCTTCATTGAAAGCATAAAAAAATAACCGAAGTAGCAATATACATGGTTGGGCAAAGTCATCTAGCAAGATAGAAGATAAAATGATCATCATACATCATCGTTAGAAAGGAGCATTTGCAGAATGAGGATCATCAAGAGCCTTCTCTAGAATCTTTATAAGAAGGTTCACCTCTACTTAGATGAAGCAAGTGCCTCATAAATAATCCACATTCGACATTGTGTGGGATCCACTAGTAAGGTATGATGACAAAGATGTGCAACACATTGAAGTACTTTCATCTTCAAATGGGGAAAGGAAGATGCTAGAAGGAAGTCTAGATGACCAAAAGAAGGAAGAGGTATGTATATATTTGATAGATAAAGTCATGTCATCATATAGTTGAATGGTTGAATGCTCTATCTCATGAGCATGGTTAGAAAAGAAGAAACTCTTCCATTAGAAGATGCATGAAGGCATGTAGACTATATGCCTTGAACTCTTATAGAAATTGACAGGATGGAATCAATGTATATAATATGAGCTCATGGAGAATATGTGGTAGTTGATAATCATGGTTCCTATGTTGAAAGAATTATGTAAAGAAGATTCTGAGGAAAGCAATATATGAAGAAGATGAAAGAAGAGTTTGTGGGTAGATGCATCTATAAGAGAAGATAAGGACTCAACATCCGATATTGCCTAGAAGGATTAGCTATGATATCTCCATAAAGAAGGTATGAAGACCCTGATATGTATGATGGAAAAAGAGAATCTTGGTAATGTATTTTTTGGATATGGATTCATATATGTGTAGGATGTTGATATTGTGAAAAGTTGATGTCATGACGAAGGGCCATCATAAAACGGTAACTTTGATTTACTGTTCATTTTGATTTTTGAGAAATTATTTGATTGGGTTGAAAATAGGGCTACCAAAAGAGAGTTGTGGATGTCACCTACAACTAGTACTCATGAGATTGAATGGAAGATCTTGAAAGAAACATGATTTGGAAGAGGTAGTTGTATGAAGGAAAGCCAGATGTGAACTAGAAGATCACTTTAAATGAAGAGAAGGATGACATGACTATTGATTCAACACTATGGTTTGTTGAAGGAAAGTGACAGAGAAGATGTTTGATACCCTACGACGAAGATCTAGAAGATGAAGGCTCCATAATGAAGAAATTGATGTTCATGACATGATACCGAAAGGAGGAACCCTACAAGCCGCTGATAGTACAATGATCTCCACCAAGGAAGCCAATAGCTACTACTGATAACAAGTCCCTAGTTAAGAGGGAGCTTAGGCAAGTCCCTAGGTAAGAGGGAACTCGAGTATATTCCTTTTATAGGAATGAGTATATCCTCCCTAGTTGAGAGGGAGAAATAGACACATCATTCTTTTCTTCATGTTATGAAGAAAGAATGGGGATTGGGTAAGCATTTGGTTTCCAATATGCTTTGAGGATGTGGTAGGGAATCCAATACGTAAAAGTAGTCGAAGAGGAAATTCCTTGAGAATGTGTTAATCCAAGATAGGAATTGTCCTAGGAAGACATAACTTGTGAACATCCATGTGGGGTATGTGCCTAAGAGACAATGATGATGGTGTCTATCAATCATTGTCTCGCCAAGATTGTGCTCTGATATTGTGGAGAGACAAAATTGTTAGTCAAGGCCTTGCTATGTGACAATGTTGGTTGGTATGATGACATGCAATGAGATAAGCTAAATTAATAGCTTATGAGATGGCTTACCAATCTAACTCTTTTTATGAGAATTATTCAATATGAAAATATCTTAGTAACATGTATGTATTATGAATACCTCCCTAGTTAAGAGGGAGTGTTGAAATGTGTAACTAGGTTCGGTCTTCATAATGTCTATTGTAATCATGATTTTATATATTTGATATTAAAGAGAATAAATTTATTATTGTCATTCTTGATGCATGGGTTTCATGCTCAAAATAAATTTATTTATAGGTCAAGCACCCATTGAGTGCTTCTAGGTTTGTCATAGAATTATGAAGTCAAAAGAGTCATTGTCATAAATGTAAGACTTCTTTGGGCATGTTGTATCTCGTAAAAGAATTTTTTTGTAAAGTCAAAAATGTCATAAAAACCCTCCAAGACCTTGTCAAACATGTTGGCCTCCTAACAAGCCTATATATAAGGGGAACCCCAACTTCATTTGAAGGGACATTCATTCAAGTAAGAAACAAGTTTGATTTACTAAAGAAGGAAGCTAGAAGACAAAGGAAAAGGAAAAAGTTCAAGGCAAAGAAGAAGAGAAGCAAGATCGAAGTTTTGGGCTTCTCTCTCTCGCTCTTTATGGTTTCTGAAGTAGCTACTAGATCGAAATTGTAGAAGTTTTTGGGGAAGTCGAAGTTGAAGAAGTTGTTCTTGGGGAAGTCAAAGTTACTGCTACATCAAAATTGTTGTAAGGTCGAAGTTGTTGGAAGTTGATGGGCGTCGAGGTCGCTGGAAATTGTTGGAAGCTGCTAGGTCAAAGTAGCTAGAAAGAAAAGTTCATCAAGAAGGAGAAGTTTGACTTGATCTGGGAGGGATCTTTGACAAGGATCTTAGGTCTTTGAATTTGTTATCTTGACATTCTATAAAAAGAGAATAATTCTCGTGGGTTTTCCTCTAAGTTGCACGGGGAAACGTGTACGAGTTTCCGAAACGGGAAGCGATACGAAACGCGACCTCCCCAAATTTTGGAAACGGGGAAATGCGAATATATATATATATATATATATATATATATGAAAATATTTAAATATATATATATATATTGAAATATTATATATATATATATAATATTTTCAATATATATATATATAAATATTTTCAATATATATATATATTTAAATATTTTCATATATATATATATATATATATATATATTTAAATATTTTCAATATATATATATATATATATATATATATATATATATATGTGCAATCATAAAGCATAAATGATACATTATAATTTATTACACTTAAACATTAAGATTTAATTTACATCACATTTTCTCATGAATGATCACATAATGAAAATAAAAATATCGGAATATGCAAAAGCAACGTTTATTATATATCCAAATCTCAAAATCAGCCTTTATTTATATTAATATATGAGGCTGCAAGTACAATAAAGACTATAAGGCTGCAAGAGAGAGATCCAAATCAGGATTTTCTGCATCCACATCCCATTCTTTAGAAGGACCACTGTTTTATTGGGAGTCTCCTCCTACATAGTCGAACGACCTTAGTGCTCTTGATTAAATACACGTTTCATACCCTAGTACCCTACATGATCTTGATTATTGGGAGTTTCCCCTGCATAGAAGGCTTGATTCTCTTGATTAAATACAAGTTCCATACTTTAGTACATGATAAAATCCAATGGAAACATTGCAATCCCCCCAATCTGAAATCTGAAAAACAAATAACTATGCTGGATTTTGAGTGAGATCTAAAATTCTACTTTCTCCATATGAAATCCAATGAGGGCGAAACCACTCTCAAACATCCTGAGTCATTTCATGGTAATGTTAAAAATTTAAGTAAAAGTGATAAAAATGATGAAAATGAAAAATAAAGGAGAATATCACTTTTACTTTAAGAATTTAACATTACCATGAACTGCATATGCCTCAAACTTCCTGATGAACTGCATATCAACACTAGGGCAAAAATTCACTTTTATAACTTTAGACACACATCTAGAAGTCACTAACATACCGTAAAAGTAAATTAAAAAAAAAAAAATTAAAAAAACACAAGTTAATGAGGAAACGTGGGTTGTGCGTTTCCGTTTCGGGAAATGTGGCAGTATGGCCGGAAACGCATTTCACGGCCGTACCAAATGCGTTTCCGCGTTTCGTACCACGGACCTCTATGCCACGTTTCCTGCAACATAGGTTTTCCTTTTAAGAGGAGAGGTTTTGGCCTTGGCTTATAGCCTATATCTTGTGTCCTCTTGTCTTATTGTATTTCATAGTCTGGTAGTTGTTTGATGATAAGAACATAATAATCATCAACTGAAAGAGGAAGATAATCAAGTTAAGGAAAAATGCATCACAAGCAGTTATCAACAAAAAGAGAAATCACCTAACTTAGATTCTCCTAGATTTCTCAACAATTATTAGGTAAGAAAATCGGTTTCTACTGTGTTTATTGTAGAAGAATCAGCATGGTATCAGAGCCTTGTTAAAGAGAGCCTAGAGGAGCTACAACCTAGTGGAAGAGGTTGAGTTTAGCAAGTCTATTAGGAGAAGGCCAAGGAGACTGTTTTATGATTCAAGCAAAGGTTGATTATAAGGCATCTGCTAAAGAGGTTTGAGCCCTAGAAGAGGGTTGGACATTATTATAGCTAGATTGTATAAGGAAAGAGCCATCCACTGGCCTGAAACAAGGCATCCGTAAGGCTAGATAGAGCTAAGAAGGGCATCCAAGAGGGTTTGTCTGTGTGTAATAGGATTGTGAAATGAATCTCTAGGGTATCAAAAAGAAGAAAAAAACACAAAATTGTGAGCCCAATATGTGTTACGTGTTGAGCTTAGCCCCTGGATCTTGAAGGGTTAGACTATTACAGAAGATTTGTGCCTCTTATTGCTAAATCTCATAGCACAACACAGGGTGGCAGCGTAACATTTCATCCACCAGATTGACTCCAGGTAATGACTGATCTATGCGTGCCTACCAAAGTCGAAGCTCCATCCTGTCATCCTGTGAGTGTTAACTCATGTTCCTCTCTCTAATAATTTCCATTTGGTACAATTTAAGGAGGGACCAAAGTTCAAACCCCAGAATGTAGAAAATGTTTTTACACATAGTGTTGGAGCAAAATATGTAGCTGCATCCTTGCCACTTTGGGTGTCACTTGCGTGACAAGCTTGTCTCTTAGCTCATGCAGAACATGGAAGGAACAAGAGGAAATTCTGATCGAGTAGATTTCTTGCAGTTGAGGGGCAGGGATAGCATCTGGAGAGAGAGATTTTCTCAGCCAGAGAATCATCAGTAGAGAGGCAGAGAGCGATCCAACAACTCTCATGTAGAGGCTGATGCAGGGCCACGTAGAGGGTGAGAGAGAGTTCAAAATTTTGCAACAGAGTTAGTTTCAGAAGCCGATAGCTGGGGTGTGAGACTAGGAGGCTGAGAGCAGTGACTCCAGGCAGCAAATCGATCAACTGGCTGGGTGACGCAGTGCTTAAAGGGATTGATGCAGGGATTGCGTGAGGACTGCGCAGAAGCAGTGCAGGGCCTGCCGGAGGCACCTCATCCATTGTCTGGATCAGCTAAGATTTTTTCTCAGTGATTGTGTGAAGTAAGCTCACAAATCTTTCTGCTAGTGTTTCTCTCTTTGTAACTGAACAACCCTTGAGGTATTCAGAGATGTATTCAGAATTTGCTATTGCTTAATAATAATAAACCCTCAGATCTATTGCACTGGTTTTCCCGCATTGGGTTTTTCCGGGGACATTTGTCTAAAAACAACGATGTCATTTGTGTTGTATTTTCTTTCTTGTTTAGTGTCTTGTTTCCGCATATAATTTAATTAAGTGAAGGTTGCAGTGTATGTATTATGATATTTGCTATAGGAAACTGCAAGTAATTTGTTTAAAGGAATTTACCAAATAAGAGTAATATCATCAATTGCTGCAGTAGGGATTCCAGTTGAGGAATTTTCACATTAAAACGAGCTCTTGCGCTTGGGGAGATATACAACTTTGTGTACTCACATTTTCATGCTATAATAAAGACTTTGGGGTTCATATTGTGGTGTCCTTCTATGGATATGGTATGATCTTTTGGAGATATGAAAGATAATCCTTGAACATTATTATTCACAATGATACATATTTATAATACATTGGAGTGACCCTTGGTTTCATATTCCAAGTGTGGTCTCTTGGACTTCCTTTGACTGTTTAGCTTCCACACCAACCCTTAGAGGATTAGGTGTCCAACATTCCCCCTGTTAATCCAAAGGGGTATGTATGAGTCCAAGAAGAGAGATGTAATACAAAATGTGCAAAAATATGCATGACAACACTAGGTTGAATGTGCTCTTTGAAATGTTGGTATAAGGGGGTGGTTTAAGGATGACCAACAACACTGGAATGCTTAGTGCAGTTCCCGGAACTCTTCCAAAACTGGCAAGAAGTTGAAGTCTTCTACCAGAGGAAGTGTCCCTAATGATTTGGAGAGGGAGACCTTCAACTTGGAAAAGGGAGGTCTACAACTTGCGGTGGTTTAAGGATGACCACCAACTTTGGAATGCTTAATGCAATCGCTGAAACTCTTCCAAAATTGGCAAAAAGCTGAAGTCTTCTACTAGAGGAAGTGTCCCCAATTCTTTGAAGAGGAAGAAGCTCAACCTGAAAAGGGAGGTCTCAACCCCACATAGATGGTTTAAGGCTAACCACAAACCAAAGGCATGCTCAGGGGCATCTTTGTCTCTGGCTACAACTCTGAATTAGGCAAACAGGTTCAGGTTGTCACTCAGGCTCGCTTGATGTGGCTTTGAAGCTTGTATATGACCATCGCTTCTCCCCTGTCAGATACAAGGTGAGAAGATGAATATATTTAACTGCAAGACTTTTCAATATTCGAGAAGAAATCTGTTGTATGAAGGAAATATCTTCTTGGTTGTTGAAGTCCATTGCCAAGAAGCGATCCATCCAAGATGAATCTTTGTTCTTGCAGGAGACTTGTTTTTGAAGCATCTATTTGAAGAATGAGTATGTTGACCACAATGCTTGCACGGATGAAGATCAAAACAATGATCTTTCATATGGCCAACTCAGTCACAATGTTGGCATTTAACAACTTGTTCTGGAAGAGAAGTGGATCTGGAACAACTAAGGTGAACTGTCATGAAGAAACCCAACACGTTGAAATTGAATGGGTTT